>WOXC01006068.1:0-83739 GCA_011680675.1 Gymnobelideus leadbeateri | reverse complement strand
CTGTAACCAATGGTTCCACGTATGGATGCAATGGTGCTGACTGGTGGAGAACCTCTGGTGTTTGAAAGTCAGGTCAACATTAGCATAAATAGCAGAGAAATGATTCATACTCCTCTGCATCTCAGCCTCAGAGGCTGCATTGAGTGCATAATCATGTACAAACAAAAAGTCACACACCAACTCTCCTTCCACTTTATTCTTGGTTTGTAGCTTTCTCAAGTTAATTTACCACCTGTGTGGTAGCTAACCTTGATGTCATTTTCATCTTTTTTGAAGGCATCTGACAATATTGCTGAAAACATCGTGTTAAAAAGCATAGGAGCAAGCACACAGCCATGCTTCACTCCATTGGTGACTGGGAAAGTGTGAAAACAGCATCCTTTATACAGAACCCATGCAAACATGCCATCATGAAACTGGCATGCAGTACTGATGAACTTTGGGTAGCCAAATTTTGCCATGATCTTCCACAAGCCCTAACACTGACAGTAGCAAAGACCTTGGTCAATGAATGTCACATACAGACCTCTATTCTGCTCCTGGCATTTCTCCTGGAGTCATAAGATAATAAATACCATGTAGACCACTCAGCCCTTTCTGAAGCCACTCTGGCTCTCAGGTAGATGACCATGTTCCAGGTGAAGGGGTAGTCAATTAAGAAGGACTTTGGCAAGAATCTTGCCAGAAATGACTGGGAGAGACCCTGTTGTGATTGTCACAGGATAACCTGTCTCCTTTTCCTTTACAGAGGTGTTTTTGATCTCCTGGGAGAATAATCTCCTTTTGCCATATAACCCAGAAGATTTCAGTGGGTTTTTGATTGAGCACTGGACCCCTGCCTTGTAGATCTCTGCTGGCATGGAATCAGTGCTTGGCACTTTATTACATGACAGGTATGTAGGGTATTCAGGAAGGACTAGCCCTTCTGGTATGGGGATTTGCTGAGTCCTTTTCTGAGTTACTTATCCAACTTTGGTGTCCATTTGACACCCAACTCTCACCTCTGGCTCCAAGAAGCTATAATATATGTAACAGCCACATCTGGTAAAAGAGACTTGTCATATGGGCTAAACTAGGCTGAGAGAAACTGATGGGCCTCAAATCTGTCTATGAACTAGGAAGATGTCTACCCCAAGCATGTGAAGACTTCACCCAGAGGAATGGGTAGATGAAAGCAATTTGTTCCAACAGCCATGAAGGTGGTAGAAGCATAAACTGTGGAGCACTCAGAGCTTGGTCAGACAGTGAAAATGCCTTTACTATGTTATTATTTTAAAATAAAAATCCTTTAGAAAAATCCTGAAAATCCTTCGGTGGGTGACAAGAAAGTGATGATGCAGAAGGTGCAGATACACGGGAGCTGTAGCCACAGCCCTGCACACAGGTGGCCTGGGGCATAGGTCATCTTCTCATCTGACTGAAGCAGCAGTAGAATTCAGCAGCCCCCTTGACATCTGAGCAGCCTTTTTTTTTTTTTTTAGGATTGCACTGTTAACTTACTAGTGTGAGGAAGGAGATAGAAAAGGTACCCTAAATGCTCATCAATTGGGGAATGACTGAACAACTTGTGGCATATGAATGTAATGGAATACTATTGTGCTATAAGAAATGATGAGCAGACAGATTTCTGAAAAACCTGGGAAGATTTATATGAGCTGATGCTGAGTGAAGTGAGCAGAACCAGAACACTGTACACAGTAACAGCCACATTGTGCAATGACTAACTTTTATAGACTTGGCTCTTCTCAGCAAGGCTCAGATCTGACCTCTGACACTTACTAGATGTGTGACCCTAGGCAAGTCACTTAACTCTGATTGCATCCAAAAAAAACCACAAGAGTACAAGATGGAGAAACTAGATAGTCAAATTTTTATACTCAATAAATCTGTGATTCTGTTGGTGGGAGAAGTTCTTCCACTCCTCTTATCTACTACTGATCTTCTCTGCTATTTATCTATAGATAAATCTTAGGGAGTTCCCTGGGTCTCAGAGTGGGTTAGTGACTTGACCATGGACATATCTTGTTAGTATCAGAGGACAGATTTGAACCCAGGTCTTTCTGATGCCATATCCAATATTCTAGCCACTATACCAGACTGCTGCAACTTTTCCATGAAGGCTTCATTATTTTCTTTGAATTATTTGTAATTCTGAGGATATTAGAAAGAGCTTTGTTTGAATGGAAGTATAAAGCATCTCTCAAAGTCAAATTTAAGTAGTTTGGGAGGAGCTGTTCTTTAGCTCCTCTTTATTAGGTATGGATAATCAATCCTTTCCTCTAGCCATGTGTTACAGATAGAACGCAATACTGGGAACAGGGATCAAAGCCCTGTTCGGTTCCTGAGTTGGTATGTTTGTCACTTTGGACCCTGCCATTCCTCTTTGTTGCTATTTTCCAAGAAATAATGTTTCTTCTCTCCACATTCTCACAAGGATGTAGTGAAGCAAAATGAGAGCATGTCTATAAAACATGTTCAGCTCCCCAGGGAGGAAAAAGTGCTTTAAGAATGACAGGTAGGGGGCGGCTAGGTGGCGCAGTGAGTAAGAGCGCCGGCCTCGGAGTTGGGATGACCCGAGATCAAATCCGGCCTCAGAAAATGAGCACCCACACATAAATAATGACTAGCCGTGTAACCTTGAGCAAGTTACTTAACCCCAATTACTTAAAAAAAAAAAAAAAGAATGACAGGCAGAGGGGCAGCTAGGTGGCGCATTGAGTAGAGCGTCGGCCCTGGAGTCAGAAGGACCTGAGTTCGGATCCGGCCTCAGACACAACGCACACACAAACAAAAACCTAGCCGTGTGACCTTGGGCAAGTTACTTAACCCCAAATGCCCTCCAAAAGGCAAAAAAAAAAAAAAGAAATGACAGGTAGTATTAGCAGATTCACGGGTGAGTGATCTCAGTGTTTGAGGGGCCTCCTTGGAAAAGGCCAGGAGGACCCTTCTACCCTCTTGTTGCTCTGCATTTGAAACAGAAGAGAAGGGTTTTTATCGGTCTGGAACAGGCAAAAGTGAATTAGAAATCTAATAAAACCTTTTATTCCTTCAGTGACCACATAGGCAGTTCTCCATTAATTGTTTAGCCATGATTCTGTTTTAGAATTTCACCCTAAAAGAGCAAGAGAGGATGACCTGTTTTTTAGAAAATGGCCTGTTTGCTCCCAGATGCATGAAAATTAGAAGGCTTTGCCTGAGGGCCCAAGTGGTCCCTGAGCAGCATTCTGTACCTGTCTCCTGGGATAAGTACTTGTGAGTTAGGAAGCAGGATAACCCCTGCCAAAGCACAGCAGGCCAGGAACCTTGGCGGGTGGGGCTGGGAGTTTGCTGGGATGCCCTTGGCTCTGCCATTATTATTTTTTAGCTGTCATCTGTCTCTGGATTTCCAGGGTTCTTCTAGCCTCCTCTTGTGGCTCTGTGGTTTCTCAGGTCGGGTCCAAGAAGCTTATTTTTAGTTTAATGAATAGATGAAATGCTAAAAACAATGTGGATCCTGCCATATGTTTCTAGCCTCTCCCATTCCTTCCTCAGCCCTCCACCACTCGCTCCCTCCCCTCCCCACTCTCTTCCCAGCCCCCACCCCATTCCATTTCCCTCCTGTCTTCCTCATTTGCTGTGGTCAGAGAGAAGCACTACACTTCACCTTATATAGGAGTGAGCATTGTTGCTATACAATGATATCCTGGCTCAGCCCGAGCCAGCTGGGGATTCATAAGTATCATCTGTATTTTTAGTTGCAATGTCCTCTACCCCCAAGGTGGATTTTTAGGCTTCTGAACATCGTTTACATTTCATTGCCTATAAATATCAACTTGGTGGAAGGGCGGGGAAAGAGAGCAATTCAGAATATAGAACAGTTAGCTCAGTTTGACAGCTACAAGATTCGTGTCTTATCCTTGTTCTGACCTTGGGCCTCAAAACCTTGGGTGGCTTCAAATTTCCTGAGCCTTACAGTGGGCCTCAGTTAATGTGCTGGGAATCCTGATATTCTTTAGGTTCTGCTGTCAGGAAAGAAATGTTCTTTTTTGTGCAAAAATGCCCAGTGCAACTTTTATGTAAGCAGAGTTGAAATGTTCCATGAGAATAATCCACTTTAGAAAATAAAATGAGTTGGGCTGGGCTGAGTAATTCTCAACACTTTAGCTCATTCCTTTGTTTTTGACCACAGTGTCCCCTGGTGGATACTTGGGGAAAACTTATGGGTCTCAGTCAAAAAAAAAAAATAATCAAGTTCAATAAAAGAAATTTAACTCAAAACAAAGGACACTTATTTTGACCCTACTATGAAAAATGTTCTGGGCAAAGGGAGTCTCCAGGTTTCTCTGCTAAGGGTTAGTTCAGTATCACTTCAGTTTATGGAGGGCTCCAACTTGAAGTGAGTCCTATTTCCATCAAACTCTGGGCACTTTCAGTTACACATTTTTATACTCTTATTTGTATTTGCTTTATCTGTGTAGTGATTTGGATTAGAGCAACTATATCAACTGAATGAGATTGTATGTAGTTATATTTGGGTTATATTTTCCTGTCAAGAGTATAGAATGTTCATTGATACTTGAGAGAACTGAGGACGTTTCCTAACTTTTTGTAATTGAGGATGAATCGGCCGTTATGGATTAAAGTCACCTGTTTGTATTGGGTTTGTTAAAGGAATAGTCACTGAGAGTTGATCATTTTGGAGACTGAGAGAGAGATGGAGAGAGACAGACAGACACAGACACAGAGAGAGACAGAGACAGAGTGTTGAGAACAGACCATAAACAAAAGACATAAAAGCAGAAATAAGTGTGAAAGGGTAGGAGGGAGAGGAAGCCTGTGAACCTACATTAGGGAAACGGCTCTCTTGGATAGGTTCTTACCCATTTGTCCCCTAGAAGAGAGAACAGTAATCCCTTGGATCCCAAGTCCCTGGACCTTGCTGAAGAGAGACAGTAGTAAAACCTCTCAGCCCAAGAGATGGTGGCCATGGGAGTTCCTGAAAAGCCATCCTTCTAGAAGAGAATCAAGAGCTCCTGCACTACAGATTGAGCAAGTGGTCCCAGCGTTGGAGGGTCAGCAAGGGACTGAGCCAGTATACAGCAATGAAAAATCCAGACTTTGCTTCTACTACCTTTTTAATAATATTTTATTTTTTCTAATTACATTTAAAGACAGATTCTAATAGTCATTTAAAAAATTTGAGTTCCAAATTTTCTCCCTCACCTCCCCCCTCCCTAAGATGGTAAGTAATTTGATATAGGTTTTATATGTGTGTGTGTGTGTGTGTGTGTGTGTGCAATAATGTAAAATGTATTTCCATATTAGTCATCTTGTGAGAGAAGAAACAGACCAAAAGGAAAAAAAAAACCAAGAAAAAAATAAAGTGAAAATAGTATGCTTTGATCTGCATTCAGACTCCATTTCTTCTTTCTCTGGATAGGAATAGCATTTTCCTCATAAGACCTTTGGAACTGTCTTAGATCATTGCCTTATGGAGAACAGCTAAGTCATTCATAGTTAATCATCATGCGATGTTGCTGTTACTGTATATGATGTTCTCTTGATTCTGCTCATATCACTTTGTATCAGTTCATGCAAGTCTTTCCAGGTTTTTCTGAAATCTACCTGCTTTTCATTTCTTCTCCTTTCTTTCTTTTTTTTTTTAAAGCAATTGGGGTTAAGTAACTTGCTCAAGGTTACACGGCCAGTCATTATTTGTGCGTGGGTGCTCATTTTCTGAGGCTGGATCCAATCTCGGGTCATCCCAACTCGAGGCTGGCACTCTTACTCACTGCGCCACCTAGCTGCCCCGCTGCTTCTCATTTCTTATAGCACAATAGTATGTCATTACATCCATATACCACAACTTGATTATCCATCCACCAATTGAGGGATACTCCCTCAATTTCCAATTCTTTGCCACCACAAAAAAACTGCTATAAATATTTGTGTACAAGTAGGTCCCTTCCTCCACCCTTTTAAAAATCTCTTTGGGATAGTGGTATAGACCTAGTAAGTGGTATGGCTGGATCAAAGGGTATATAGTTTGATTGCCCTTTGTGCATAGTTCCAAATTACTCTCCAGAACAGTTGGATAAGTTCACAATTCCACCAACAGTATATTAGTGTCCCAATTTTCCCATATCTCTTCCAATATTTATCATTTTCCTTTACTGTCATATTAGTCAAACTCATAGGTATGAGGTAGTACCTTAGGGCTGTTTTAATTTTCATTTCTCTAATCAATAGTGATTTAGAGCATTTTTTTCATATTACTAGAGATAGCTTTGGCTTCTTCATTTGAAATTGCCTTCATATCCTTTGACTATTAATCAATTGGGGAATAATTTGCATTTTTATAAATTGGACTTAGTTCTCTATACATTCTCTATATGTTAGAGACATTTGCTGTAAAAATTGTTTCCCAAGGGGGCGGCTAGGTGGCACTTCAGCCCTGGGGTCAGAAGGACCTGAGTTCAGATCCAGCCTCAGATACAATGCACACACAAACAAAAACCTAGCTGTGTGACCTTGGGCAAGTTACTTAACCCCAATTGCCCTCCAAAAAAAAATTGTTTCCCAGTTTTCTGCTTTCCTTCTAATCTTGGTTGCATTGGGTTTGTTTGTGCAAAAATGTTTCAATTTGATATAATAAAAATTATTCATTTTCTATTTCATAATATAATGAATAATGACCTCTATCTCTTGATTGGTAACAAATTCTTCCCTTCATAAATTTAACAGCTAACCTATTCTTTGTTCTGCTAATTTGCTTATGGTATCATCCCTTGTGTCTAAACCATGTAATCATTTTGAGCTTATATTGGTATATGGTATAAGATGTTGATCTATATCTAGTTTCTACCATACTGTTTTCCAGTTTTCCCAGCAGTTTTTGTCAAATAGTGAGTTCTTGTCCCAGAAGCCAGGGGACCAGATTATTGTGGTCATTTACTACAGTATCTTTTGTACCTAATCTACTCCATTGATCCTCCATTCTATTTTTTTTTTAATTAAAAAAATATTTTATTTATTTTTAGTTTTCAACATTCATTTCCACAAGATTTGTTACAAATTTTCCCTCTGTCTTCCCCCTACTCCCAAGAGAGCAAGCCTACTGAACACCCCTTCCCCTAATCTGCTCTCTCTTTTATCCTTCCCCCACCCCAGCTTTCTAGTAGGGCAAGATGGATTTCTATAACCCATTGCCTATATATCTTATTTCCCAGGTGCGTGTAAAAAACAATTTTTTTAACATTTGTTTTTAAAACTTTGATTTTCAGATTTTTTTCCTTCTTCCCTCATCACCCACCCCCACTGGGAAGATAAGCAATTCAATATAGGTTGTACAAGTATAGTTATGCAAAACATTTCCATAGTAGTTATATTGTGAAAGACTACCTATATTTCCCTCCATCCTATCCTGCCCCCCACTTATTCTATTTTCTACTTTGACCATGTTCCTTTTCAAAAGTGTTTGCTTCTAACTACCCTCTCCCCCAATCTGCCCTCCCTTCTATCATACCTCCTCTTATCCCCTTCTACCCTACTTTTCTGTAGGGTAAGATTTCCAATTGAGTTGTATATGTTATTCCCTCCTTAAGCCAAATTCTGAGAGTAAGGTTGACCCATTTCCTTTCACCTTCCTGCTCTTCCCCTCCATTATAACAGTTTTCTCTTGCCTTTTTTATATGAGATAATTTACCCTATTCTATCTCTCCCTTTCTCCTTTTCCCAATATATTCCTCTCTCACCTCTTAATTTTATTTTTTAGATATCATCCCTTCCTATTCAACTGATCCTGTGCCCTCTGTCTATGTATACATATATACACACATATATATATTTATATACACAAACACCCTCCTATACATACATATATATGTATACATATAATCCCTTCAACTATCCTCATACAGAGAAAAATCTCATGAGTTACAATTATCATTTTTCCATGTAGGAATGTAAATAGTTCAACTTTAATAATAAGTTCCTTATGATTTCTTTTTCCTGTTTATCTTTTCTTGCTTCTTGTATTTGAAAGTCAAATTTTTTTGTTTAGCTCTGGTTTTTTCATTAAGAATACTTGAAAGTTGGGGCAGCTAGGTGGTGCAGTGAATAGAGCACCAGCCAGGAGTCAGGAGGACTTGAGTTCAAATCCAGCTTAAGACATTTAACACAAAAAACTAGCCAAGTGACCTTGGTCAAGTCACTTAACCCAATTGCCCTCCAAAAAGCAAAAAAAAAAAAAAAAAGAATACTTAAACTGAGTAGGTGATTCTTGGTTTTAATCCTAGCTCCTTTGACCTCTGGAATATCATATTCTAAGACCTTCGATCCCTTAATTTAGAAGCTGCTAGATCTTGTGTTTCCACAATACTCAAATTGTTTCTTCCTGACAGTTTGTAATATTTTCTCCTTGACCTGGGTACTCTGGAATTTGGCTATGATATTGCTAGGAGTTTTCTTTTGGGGATCTTTTTCAAGAGGTGATCAGTGAATTCTTTCCATTTCTATTTTGCCCTCTGGCTGTAGAATATCAGGGCAGTTTTCCTTGAAAATTTCCTTTTTTTTTTTTTTAAGAAACCAATGTTTATTTTCCATCAGCATTTTTCCAGCACTATTAGAGCATCTGGGTTTTAAGATCACTCTGTAGTAGTTCCTACACACTCAGTGGACTGAGCAGTAGGAGCCGCCGACTAGTCCTCAGTAGCTGGCTGAGCGCTCCAATCTTTGGTGGGGAACTGCTGAATGGGCACAGATGGTACCTGTACTCCCTCAGACCAATCAGCCACCTCTGGTTGAGTAGCAGTGAATTCTGGGGCGGGTGCAGTCCACTCATCCTGAAACTCCTCCTTTGTCACTGCCTTCTCAGCTATGGCCTGCTCTTCCTTTTCAATCTCCTCTGGATCCCTGTAGAAGTAAAGATCAGGCATAACCTCCCATGGGTGTTCCCAGGAGATGGTACCACGCATCCGCAGGACTTCACGGGCCAGCATCCACCACATCAGACCTACAGAGTGAGCTCCCTTGTTGTTACATGGAATGGCATTGTCCACAGCGAAGTGGCGAGTCTGTGTTGCACAGGGCAATGGTTGGGAGGTTAACATATGATGCTTCAGTCAGAGGCTGGTGATCTGCCTGAGGATCAGTGGCCACCAAGAGGTGAGGCTCCCCAAAAGCTGCCTGGATCTGGTTGGTGAAGGTGCCTGGTATGAAACGTCCAGCAATAGGTGTGGCACCAGTGGCAGCAGCAAATTGCAAAACAACTCTTTGGCCAGTGTTCCTGGATGAGGTGACACTAACATTGGCTGGGTTTTCAATAGCAACAATGGCACGAGCTGCCAGCAGAAGTTTTTCCCAAGTTCTCTTCAAATTAATGATGTAGATGCCGTCATTCTTTCTCTTGTAGATATACTGTTCCATCTGGAAGTCCAGATTGGTGCCACCCAGATGGGTTCCTGCAGCCAGGAACTTGAGGACATCCTCCTCCTTCCTCTGCAGGACATCCAGGGCTCCGGACATTGTGGAAGTTTCCCTTTAAAGTTACGACGGAAACTGAGAACAACGCCGTATGGAACCCTCTTCAGGGTAGCGTGGAAAGGTGAGAATTTCTTGAAGGATGATTTCTAGGCTCTTTTTCTCAGCCTGGCTTTCAGGTAGTCCAATAATTTGTAAATGATCTCTCCTAGATCTATTTTCTAGGTCAGTGGTTTTTCCAGTGAGATATTTCACATTGCCTTCTATTTTTTTCATTTGTTTAGATCTATTTTATAGTATCTTGAGTTCTCATAAAGTCATTAGCTTCCATTTGCTCCAGTCTAAAGTTGGAGGAGTTATTCTCTTCAGTGAGTTTTGAAATTCCTTTTCCATCTGGCCAATTTGTTTTTTTAAGGGATTCTTCTCCTCATTGGCTTTTTGGGCCTCTTTTGCCATTTGAGTTAGTCTATTTTTTTTTTTAAAGCAATTGGGGTTAAGTAACTTGCTCAAGGTTACACGGCTAGTCATTTGATTTATGCGTGGGTGCTCATTTTCTGAGGCCGGATCTGATCTCGGGTCATCCAGACTCCGAGGCCGGCGCTCTTACTCACTGCGCCACCTAGCCGCCCCTTTAGGGCAATTGGGGTTAAGTAACTTGCCCAAGGTTACACGGCTAGGTTTTTGTTTGTGCGGATTAGGTGTCGGAGGCCAGCTCCGAACTCAGGTCCTTCTGATTCCAGGGCCAGCGCTCTATTCACTGCGCCACCTAGCCGCCCCTGAGTTAGTCTATTTTTTAAGGTTTTATTTTCTTCAGTATTTTTGGGTCTCCTTTAGCAAGCTTTTGACTTGCTTTTCATGATTTTCTTGCATCATTCTCATTTCTCTTCGCAATTTTTCCTCCACTTCTCTTACTTGATTTTCAAAATCATTCTTGAGCTCCTCCATGGCTTATAACCAGTTCGTATTTTTCTTGGAAGCTTTTGATACAGGAGTTTTGACTTTGTTGTCTTCTTCTGGTTCCATGTATTGATCCTTTTTGTCCCCCAAAAAAGGATTCTATGGTCTGATTGCACTTCTTCTGCTTACTCATCTTGCCAACCAATTACTTGACTTTTGAGCTCTTTGCCACGGTAGAACTCTGCTTCCAGAGTGGAGAGAGCTGTGTTCCAAATTGCTGGGGTTCTCGCAGTTGTCAGAGCAATGCAGAGGGTGCCTTTTCTACAGCCACCACAAGTTCTGTCATACTGGCCATACATCCCAGGACCACCACCCAAGACTGCAACCCAGATCCAAGCAGGTCAAAGCAAGAGCAATTACCCTCTGAATAGTCACTTGGTCCCCCTACAATCTGCAGGCCAAGAGCTCTGGAGGCAGTCATGTGGCAGCAGCTGCAGCTACTGAATCTCTGTCACCTCTGACCCCAGAGGCAGGGGCTGGACCTTGCTCTTCTTTCACCCAGTTCCAACAGAGTTACCTACTGACCTTTTACTTTCCTTTCGGCATTTATGGGTTAGAAGTCTGGAAACTGTCATGGCTGCTGGTGATTCACTCTCCTGAAGTTTGCTCCAGCTGGTCAGGCCACCGTGGGTCTGGGCCCTCACAGCTTATGCAGGACTGAGCTCGGCTTCCAGTATGGTGTGATAGACCCCTCTTGTTGGCCTGCCAGGCTGCCTTAGAAGGAGATTTGTTTCTCTCCGTCACTTTGTGAGTTCTGTAGCTCTAAAATTTGTTTAAAGTCATATTTTACAAATATTGGAGGTGGTTGGTGTGGGAGCTCATGCAAGTTCCTGCTTCTACTCTGCCATCTTAGCCCCACTCCCCTCCATTCTATTTTTTAGCTAGTAACAGATACTTTTGATGATTACCACTTTATAATACAGTTTGAGATCTGGAATGGCTAGCTCACCTTCCTTCGCATTTTTTTTCCATTAATTCCCTCAATATTCTTGTTCTTCCAGGTGAATTTTGTTATTATTTTTTCTAATAATTTCAAATAATTTTTGGTAGTTTGGCATGGCACTGAATAAATACATTAATTTAGGTAGAATTGTCATTTTTATTATATTAGCTTAGCCTATCCATGAGCAACTGATATTTTTCCAATTGTTTAGATTCAAGCTTTATTTGTAATTTGCTATTGTGTTCATATAATTCTTGAGCTTGTCTTGGCAAGTAGACTCCCAAGTATTTTATATTGTCTGCAGTTATTTTAAATGGAATTTCTCTTTATATCTCTTGCTGCTGGGCTTTGTTGACTATATATCGAAATGCTGATGATTTATGTGGGTTTATTTTATATCCTGCAACTTTGCTAAAGTTGCTAATTATTTCAAGTAATTTTTTAGTTGATTCTCTAGATTCTCTAAGTATACTCATCTACAAAGAGTAATAGCTCTGCTTTTTCATTGCCTATCCTAATTTCTTTGAATTCTTTTTCTTCTCTTATTGCTATAGCTAACATTCTAGTACAATACTGAATAATAGTGATGATCATGGGCATCCTTGCTTCACCCATGATCTTAATTGGAAAGGCATTTTAGCTCATCCTCATTATAGATAATACTTGCTGATGGTTTTAGAGAGATACAATTTATCATTTTAAAGAAAGCTTCATTTATTCCTATGTTCTCTAATGTTTTTAATAGGAATGAGTGTTGAATTTTGTCAAAAGGTTTTTCTGCATCTATCAAGATAATCACCTGGTTTCTGTTGGTTTTGTTGATACTGTCAACTATGCTTATAGTTTACCTAATAATAAACCAACCCTGCATTGCAGGTATAAATCCCATCTGGTCATAATGTATGATCCTTGTGCTATATTGCTGTAATGTCCTTGCTAGTTTTTTATTTTAAATGTTTGAATCAATTAGGGAATTTGGCTTATAGTTTTCATTCTGTTTTAGCTCTTCCTGGTTTAGGTATCAGCAACATTTTTGTATCATAAAAGGAATTTGGTAGGACTCCCTCCTATTTTCCCAAATAGTTTGTATAGTATTAGAATTAATTGTTCTTTAAACATTTTATAGAATTCACTTGTGAACCTATCTGGTCCTGGGGGTTATGTCTTAGGGAGTTCGTTGATAAATTGTTCAATTTCTTTTTCTAAGATGGAATTAAGCATTCTGCTTCTTCTTCTGTTAATCTGAGCAATTTCTGTTTTTGTAAATATTCATTTATTTAATTTAAATTGTCAGATTTATTGGCATATAATTGAGAAAAATAATTCTTAATAATTGCTTTAATTTTTTTCTTCATTGGTGATGAATTCTCCCTTTTAATTTCTTTCTCTTTTTTTGCTTTTTGGAGGGCAACTGGGGTTAAGCGACTTGCCCAAAGTCACACGGCTAGTTTTTGTGTTGTGTGTGAGGCTGGATTTGAACTCAGGTCCTCCCGACTCCAGGGCTGGTCCTCTATTCACTGCGCCACCTAGCAGCCCCTACCTTTTAATTTCTGATAGTGGTAATTTGGTTTTCTTTTTTTTTTAAATCAAATTAACCAATGGTTTGGGGGGGGGGGATTTTCCCCTTATAAAACCAGCTCTTAGTTTTATTTATTAGCTCAATAGTTTTCTTACTTTCAATTTTATTAAACTCACCTTTAGTTTTCAGGATTTCCAATCTGTGGTTTAATTGTAAATTTTTAATTTTTAATTTGTTCTTTTTCATCTGTTTTTAGTTTTATGCCCAATTTATTGATCTGTTCTTTCTCTATTTTATTGATCTAAGTGTTTAGAGATATAAATTTTCCCCTATTTCCACTTTGACTGCATCCCACAAATTTTGATATGTTGCCTTACTGTTGTCATTCTCTTTAATGAAATTATTGATTTTTCTAAAGTTTGTTCTTTGACCCTCTGTAGCACCAATGCAATATTTATAGTGCCCATGATCTCAATAAAGACCATGTCTATAAGTATCACATGATACTTATGTGATTGCAAAATATGCTAAACTCTCCAGATAGGGGATAAAGTTAAAAGATTTATTTAGATACCAGAAAGCCGAATCCCAAAACCACTAAGCCAATTCCATCATAGTACCAAAGATATTCAGAAGCCATAATAATGCTGAAAGCCACAGTATCCTTTAGCCTTCTCACAAACTGACACAAGATGAATATTTACTCACATAACTATTTCCTTGCCTAAAGTCCTCTGTTCCCAACTGTCTCCAACTGTCTGGCTAACTCTCTACCAGCTTCCTGTGGGTTCTGCTTCTCAGCAAACTCTCCCACCACAGGCTCCATGTGACTACATTCAGCCTATCGGGGGCAGAGATTATCTTCACAGCAGGGGAGCTCTTCAAACTCCCCCCTAGGTCTATTAAGGGGCAGGAAAGATCTTCAAATTCCCATTTCCATTATACCCTCTCATTCTTATTTTTTTTTTACCCCTTCATTCTTTAGGATTGGTTCCAAATAATTTTTAATCTATCTTTCCACTGCCCTTTATTGAATGTCATTATGATCTGAAAAGGATGCATTTAATGTTTCTGCCTTTCTACATTTGATTATAAGGTTTTTATGCCATAATATATGTCGATTTTTGTAAGGGTACCATGTACCATTTAGAAAAGTGTTTCTATCCTCATTTTTATTTTCTCCAGAGGTCTATTATGTCTAACTTTTCTAAAATTCTATTCAACTTCTTAATTTCTTTCTTGCTTATTTTGTGGTTGGATTTATCTAGTTCTGAGAGGGGAAAGTTGAGATCCCCTACTAGTATAGTTTAACAGTCTATTTCTTCCTATGACTCATTTAGCTTCTCCTTTAAGAATTTGGATACTATACCATTTGGTGCATATATGTTTAGTGTTGATATTACTACATTGTCTATGATTCTTTTTAGCAAGATGTAATTTCCTCCCTTATCTCTTTTAATTAGATCTATTTTTGGTTTTGTTTTGTCTGAGATCATGATTGCTACCCCCACTTTTTTTTACTTCAGCTGAAGCATAATATATTCTGCTCTAGTCTTTTACCTTTATTCTGTGTCTGTCTCTCTGCTTCAAATGTGTTTCTTGTAAACAAAAAATGTAGAATTCTGGTTTTTAATCTACTCTACTATTCATTTATGTTTTATGACTGAGTTCATCCCATTTATATTCACAGTTATGATTACTGTGCATTTCCCTCCATCATATTTTTCTTCCTATTTGTTCTCTTTTTCCTTTCATCCTTTCCCTCCTCATCAATGTTTTGATTCTGACCATCACCTCCCCCAATCTGCCCTCCCTTCTATCAGTCCCCCATCAGTATCTTAAACCCTCTCCCCTCCGACTTCTCTATAGGGTAAGACAGATTTTTATACCCAATTGATTGTGTATGTTATTTCATCTTTGAGCCAATTCCAATGAAAGTAAAGTTGAAGCAATGCCCACTGCCTCTCTATTGTAAAAGGTCTTTTATGCCTCTTCATGTGAGATAATTTACCCCCATTTTACCACTCCCTTCTGCTCCCAGGATAATCCTTTCTCACCCCTCAATTTTTTTTATATCATCTCCTTAAAGTCACCTTATATCTGTACCCTCTGTCTACATAAACTCTGTTTAACTGTACTAATAGTGATGCAATTCTTAAAAGTTACAAGTATCATCTACCCATGTAGGGATGCAAAAGGTTTAGCCTTACTAAATCCCTTATGTTTTTTCTTTCCTTTTTTACCTTTTTATGATTCTCTTGAATGTTGTATTTGAAGATCAAATTTTTTGTTTAGCTCTGGTCATTCAATGAAATAGAGGACTTTCATTTTATTACCATTTTGTCCTTGGAAGGATTATGCTCAGTTTCACTGGGTAGGTGATTCTTGGTTGTAATCTTAGTTCTTTGCCTTCCAGAATACCCATGCCCTCTAATCCTTTAATGTAAAATCAGCTAAATCATCTCTGTAATTATTACTGTGGCTCCATGATATTTGACTTGTTTATTTCTGGCTAATTAAAATATTTTCTTCTTGAATTTGTTCTGGAATTTGGCTATAATGTTCCTAGAAGTTTTCATTTGGGGATCTCTTTCAGGAGGTGGTCAATGGATTCTTAAGAATTCCAATAATTTTTAAATTTTCTCTCCTGGATCTATTTTCCAGGTCAGTTGTTTTTCCAATGATATATTTTACATTTTTTCTTTTTTTTTCATTCTTTTGATTTTATTTGATTCTTGATGTCTCATGGAGTCATTACCTTCCACTTTCCATCTCTAAGTTTTTTTTTTGTTGTTGTTTTGTTTTTGCTTTTTTGGAGGGCAATTGGGGTTAAGTAACTTGCCCAAGGTCACACAGGTAGGTCTTTGTGTGTGCGTTAAGTGTCTGAGGCTGGATCCGAATTCAGGTCCTTCTGACTCCAGGGCCGATGCTCTACTCACTGCACCACCTAGCAGCCCCCAACTCTAAGTTTTAAGGAATTGTTTCCTTCACTAAATTTTTGCACATCTTTTTCTATTTTTTGTTCTTCCTTTATCAAACTGTTGGTTCCTTTGTTGGTTTTTTTTGTTGTTGTTGTTCCTCATGAATCCCTTGTATCACTCTGATTTGTTTTCCTAATTTTTCTTTTACCTCTTTTATTTGATTTGTAAAATCCCTTTTGAACTCTTCCATGAGTTCTTTTTGGGCCTGAGACCAAGTCTCATTTTTCTTTGGAGTTTCAAATATATATACAGGACATTCTTGTCTTTTTCTTAGTTTGTGTTTTGATCTTCCCTGTCATCACAACTTTCTTTTTTTTTTTTCATCATAATAACTTTCTATGCTCAAATTCTTTTTTTCTGTCTTTCCTTTTTTTTCCCCCAGCCTATTTAATTGCTTTTCAAATTGAGCTCTGCTTCTACACTGGAGGGAGCCCTGTTTCAAGCTTCTCATGCCAGGGACTGCAGGCTCTCTCTGCTAGCCTGGTTTTGTCCCAGGGCTGCAGGAGACCTGGCCATTTGCCTGGCACTTTGGGGCCACTGCATGGTGGGGAGTGGGAGGAAGGGGAAACTTGTGGCCCCTTGCCTAGTGCTGTGCTGGGGTCCATGGTGAGAAGCTGGTGTTGCACTGGGCCCCATGGAGGGGGCCTGGTTGTTCACTTGGCACTGTGCTAGGGCTCAGGGTGCCCCTCTGATTTTTTGAGGAAAGGTCTGTTTCTGGCTTGCTGGGACAATGAATGCCCTTGACTGTACTCCCCTTTTACCTGAATGAGAGAACTTTCCTTCCAACTTTCCAAGTTGTCTTGGTCTAGAAAAGTGTTTGACTCCATCTTTTTGTTGGTTCTGCCTTTACAGAATTCATTTTGACACTTTATTTTATAGTTGCTGGAGGTGAATTTGGGAGAGTTCAGGTAATGTCCTGTTTATTCTGTCATCTTGCTCCCAGAAGTACCAGAAGGTAAATTGTATGAATTATATACGGGTTGCTCTAAATTTGTTGTATTACTTTGGGTGTTTTTGTAGAGTGAAATAAAAGTTGTACTGTACCTGATATGCACTGTTGTCATGGGTGCTTACATAGGAATTTTGAACCGTCTTGCCAACACAAATGGAGATGTAGACCTAAACTATCCTCTGAATTACCAGAGGAAACCCTGAATAAGCATAAAATAAAATAATGAGAAATTATTTTTGAGAGGTCATTAAGAGCAAACCAAAGCTGGCAAAGAATTGGACACTGAAGGGATGCCCATCAGTTGGGAAATGACTGAATAAATTGTGATATAAGATTGTGATGGAGGGGTGGCTAGGTGGCGCAGTGAGTAGAGTGCTGGCCCTGGAGTCAGAAGGACCTGAGTTCGGTTCCGGCCTCAGACACTTAATGCACACACAAACAAACAAAAAAAAAACCTAGCCGTGTGACCTTGGGCAAGTTACTTAACCTCAATTGCCCTCCAAAAAAAAAAAAAAGATTGTGATGGAATACTATTGTGCTATAAGAAATAATGAGCAGGAGGATTTAAAAAAAAACCTGGAAAAACATTTATGAGCTGATACAATATAAAATGAGCAGAATCAAAGTAAAATGAGCAGGGGAACATTATATATAGTAACAGCAATACTGTACAATGATCAACTATGAATGACTTAGCCATTCTCAGCAAAACAGTGATCCAAGACAATAATGACACAAGGCTTATGATAAAAAATGCTATCTCGAGGGAAAGAACTGATTGGAGTCTGAATGCAGATTGAAGCATACTTTTATAAACTTTCTTTATTTTTCTTGTTGGGGGGGGTAATTGTTCTGTGTTTTCTTTCAAAACATAGATAATATGGGAATATATTTTGCATGTCTGCACAGGTATAAGTTATATCAAATTGCCTGCCTTCTCAGGGAGAGGGGAGGAGAGAAAGGAAGGCAGAGTATTTGGAACTCAAAATTTTTTAAAATGAGTGTTAAAATTTTTTTTCTCTCTTTTTTTTCTTTTTGGAGAGGGAAGGCAGGACAATTGGGGTTAAGTGACTTGCCCAGGGTCACACAGCTAGTAAGTGTTAAGTGTCTGAGGCTGGATTGGAATTCAGGTCCTCCTAACTTCAGGGCTGGTGCTCTATTTGCTGCGCCACCTAGCTGCCCTAAAATTTTTTTTACATGCAATTGAAAAAAATAAAATTAAAAAAAAACTTTTTTAAATAATGAATCAATTCTGGTAGGTCCAGAGCTTGGGATATTGTTCTGCTGGTTATTTCTGCATTTGTTTTATTCCTCTTAACTAGATCTGAGGTTCCTTGAAGGCAGGTACTTTTCCTTATTCATTTTATATCCATCTTAGTGCCTAGTACAATAAATTACACATAGTGGGAACTCAACAAATGTTTATTGGGTTGAAGTGATTTCTCTATTAAATGAAATTTATCTCTATTTGAAGGCAGGTAGAGATAAATGATTCCCTTCTGGAGATTTTGTGACATACTGGGGTATAAGCAGTTATTTCAAGAGATGTGAAACTCTATTCTTTTTTTTTTTTTTTGGCTTTTTGGCTTTTTGGAGGGGAGAAGGCAGGGCAATTGGGATTAAATGACTTGCCCAAGGTCACATGGCTAGTAAGTGTCAAGTGTCTGAGGCCAGATTTAAACTCAGGTCCTCCTGACTCCAAGACCGTTGCTCTATTCACTGCATCACCTGGCCACCCCAAAACTCTTTATTCTTGAAAGAAAACTAATTTTAATTCATTCTAATTGAAAACAAATATACCTTAACTTCTTTTGTTTTTTTAATAAGCAATTGGGGTTAAGTAACTTGCTCAAGGTTACAGGACTAGTCATTATTTATGTGTGGGTGCTCATGTTCTGAGGCCGGTTTCGATCCCGGGTCATCCCAACTCCAAGGCTGGCGCTCTTACTCACTGCGCCACCTAGCCGCCCCTACCCTAACTTCTTTTTGATTGCTTTTTTATGCCTTCCTAACTGATTCTCTGTAACACTTCTCACAGATGCTGTTTTGAACCTCTCCTCAAGCTCTCAAGCATAAACCTCTCATACTATCAGTTCCCAGATTCTTTTCAGCAAGATCTTACCTCGAATTTTACTGAGAAAATATAGGTTCTTCACCGTGATCTCCCTCTTTAGTTCTCTATATCTGAAAGCTACCTGACATTGTTCCACATTCTCTCCTGGTTTTCTTGCCTCTGATGATGAGGTGGCCCTTCTCACCAAGGTCAGACCACCTTGCCTGTAAGCTAGATCTCATCCCCTCTGGTCTCTAACAGTTTGCTCCACCATTAATAAACATTTGTTAGAATGCCTACTATGTGCTAGGTACTGTGCTAAGAACTTGGCATGTAAAAAGAGGCAAAAGATTGTCCCTGCCTTCAAAAAATTTACAATCTAATCTTCCCTAAGGTCTCATACATTTTTAAAATTAAATTTTAAAATTTCTTTCTATTGGCTCTTTCCTTGCTGCCTCAAATATATTGAGGTTTGCCCCCATTCTTAAAAGAAACAGAAAAAGAAAAAAGGCCCTTAGTTGTTCCTAGCATCCCCTAAAGTCCTGTATCTCTTCTCTTTCATAGCCAGATCCCTGGGGAAAGTTGTCTTCTCTCTCTCTTCGCCTTTTACTTCATTGCAATCTGGCCTCATCATGTAACGGAAACTGCTTTTTTCAAAGTTACCAATGACCTTGTAATGATTAAATCCAGTGAACTTTTCTCTTTCTTGACTTCTTTGTAGGACTTGACTCTGGTGAGTCTGGTGAGAGCCCTTTTGTTCTGAGAACTCAGACTTCTCTGACACCTGTCTGACTAACCCTATATACCTGATCTACACTGGCCTGCCTAACTGGTGAATGCCTCTCCCCCATACACACAATTCTCATTGGTTCCTCTTCTTTCTTTACTCTTGATGACCCCATCTGCTCCAATGGGTTTTAATATTTTCTATATGCAGACTATTCAAATATCTATATATCCAATACTGGTCTCTATTCTGAGCTTTCGTTCTGCATCAACAGTTGAGTACTAGACGTTTTAAAGTGGGTGTCCTATGGACATAGCAAAATCTATATTTCACAAATAAGACTCATTATATTTTTTCCCCAAAAACCCACCACTCTTCTGAGCTTGCCTATTTCTATTGAAGGTACTACTGCTCTTCCAGTAACATAGTTTCGCAACCTTGGTGTCACCCTAAACTCTCTCTCTTTCTCTATGTGTTTGGTTACCAAGTCTTGTTAATTCTTCTTCCACAATAACTCACATCCATTCCCCTTTCTTTTTATAAATGGCCATCACCCTAGTTTAAGGTGTCACCATAAGAGTTATCACCGAGACAATTGAAATAGCCTTAAAATGAGTCTTTCTGGTTCGTTGCTCCCTCTTCAATCGGTCCTCCCCCATAGCTGCCAAAATTGATATGTATGTATGTATACATGCACATATAAACATACACATATATACATATATAATTCCAAGACATAGATTACACACACACACACACACACACACACACACACACACACACACGTGCATATTCCTGAAGCTAAGGTCTGACCATGTCACTACCCTTCCCTGCTCTTAAACCCAGGACCTACCTATTATCCAGAGGATGAAATAGAAACCTTTCATTTGGCATTTAAAACCTACAAAAATCTTTTTCAAGCTGACCTTTTCAGTCATATTATGCATTGTTTCTCTTCATCCAGTTGGCCAAACTGGCCTACTTGCTATTCCTCCCACATGGCACTCCATCTCCCATCACTATCTTTGTAAAAACTAACTCCAGAATTTGGAATATGCTGTTTTCCCTTCTTCCTCTTAAAACTTAGAGTTTCCACTTTCTACCTGAGGCCTTTCCCAAACCTCTAACTGTTAGTGCCTTCCCCTGAATTTACCTGTGTTTATTTTGTACATAGCTTCTATAGACTTACATATGTACATGCTGTCTCTCTCATATAGAGGTAAAATCCTTGATTTATCTTTGTCTTTGTATCTCCAGCAATAAGCATGGTACTCAGCATACAGTAAGTGCTTAATAAACACTTGTTGGCTGAATGGTAAAGGAGTGCATCATTACACTAGACTATACTATTATAACTCCCCCAAAGTAGGGTTCCTACTGGTTTAGAAACTGAGCTAAGATGAACTCAGAAATATGTGAGGAGCCTAAGGGTATAAGTGTAAGTTATTCAGCTCAGGGAGATCTAAAAATTGGTATGCTCATTTTGTAACTGTGATATCACAGTTAAACATACGCAGAAAGGAAAGGAGGATGAAACAGAAGCTTTTAAAATGTTATGGCAGGTTAGATTTTTTTTTTTTTTAGTAATAGCATTTATAAGGCCACCCTTAGGCAAAATTATGTGGTCTTTTTTTTTGAGGGGTGGAAGTCAAAGCAATTGGGGTTAAGTGACTTGCCCTAGGTCACATAGCTAGTGTCAAGTGTTTGAGACCAGAATTGAATGCAGGTCCTCCTGACTCTAGGGCCAGCACTCTATTCACTGTTCTACCTAGCTGCCCCAATTATGTAGTCTTTTCAACATAGGTCTCCCTCTCCAGGACCAGTGTTGGGTCACATCATGGAAATAGGAGGTCTACCACTGGTTCAAGAGGAAAACATCTGATAAACTCATTTTGACTAAAGTGTTAGGGACTAGGGGCGGCTAGGTGGCACAGTGAGTAGAGTGTCGGCCCTGGAGTCAGAAGGACCTGAGTTCGGTTCCGGCCTCAGACACTTAACGTACACACAAACAAAAAAAAAAACCTAGTCGTGTGACCTTGGGCAAGTTACTTAACCCCAATTGCCCTCCAAAAAAAAGCAAAAAAAAAAAGTGTTAGGGACTAGATCCTTGCCCGGATATTTGTATTTGAAAAAGAAAATGTCTTAGAGAATTAGGTTAACCCAAAGGAATAAAAGATGGACGTTTGAGTATTGGAAAGGATTATTTCACATGGGCCTGGTCTACCCTGCCTACTTTTAAGTTCAACCTTGAATAGGAGAAGCTGAGTGGCACAGTGGATAGAGCACTAGCCCTGGAGTCAGGATTACCTGAATTCAAATCCAGTCTCAAACACTTGACACACACTAGCTGTGTGACCTCAGATAAGTCACTTAACCCTGATTGCCTCACAAACCCCCTCCCAAAAACCAAACCTTAAATAGTATGATATAAAAGAAAGACCAAAAAATGGAATAGGAATCATAAGACCTAATAATATATATGAATTTTAACAGGGAATTTCTGGAAATAGTGCCCCCCCAACTTTTCTTGTATATCAGTATATCTAATAGGAATTTCAGGTCCAGTGGGAGGGAAAGGCAACAGAGTGGTAAGTGACCTAAGATAGATTGATAGATTGGATAGGTTGATGGATAGATTGATAAATAGGTAGATAGATATAGAAAGATAAATATATAGATAGTAGTAAGAGGATAGATATAGGGGGTGGCTAGGTGGCGCAGTGAGTAGAGCGTCAGCCCTGGTGTCAGAAGGACCTGAGTTCCTATCCGACCTCAGACACTCAATGCACACACAAATAAAAACCTAGCCGCGTGGCCTTGGGCAAGTTACTTAACCCCAATTGCCCTCCAAAAAAAAAGAGGATAGATATATTGACAAATGATAGATGATAGATATATAGATAGAATATAGGTAGAAAACTAAATAGACAGAAGATAGATTAATAATAGTGAGACAAATAACAGGTAGATAGAAAAATAGTTACACAGAAAATGGAGATAGACAAATGGTAAGTGGATAGACAAAGAGACAGAAAGTAGAGAGACATATAGATAATAGATGATAGATAGATACATAATGATAGAGAAATAGATAATAGAGTAACAGGTAAATAGATGAAGAGAGATAGATGATAGGTAGATAGATAAATGGATTTAATTTAATATTTAGTTACCTTGCCTCATACTTCTGCAATGTGACCCAACATTGGTGGCAGGAATGGGGAAACGCATGTTGAAAGATTACACAATTTTGTCTAGGGCCAGTCTTAACAAGTGCTATTGCTAAGAAAATAAACCTGTCATAATCTTAAAAATTTGCCTCATCTTTTTACTTTCTCTCTGCCTTCATCTGTGATGTCACAGTTACAAATGTGCTGACTAATTTTTAGATCCTCTCACTGAACCAAATGAGGCTCCAAGTGCATGTTGCACAGTCACTTACAAGCTATGTGACTTCAAGCAAATCGTCTAATTTCTTTAACCCTCTGTTTTCTCATCTGTCAAATGTTAATCTAGGAGCTGCCCTATCGACCAGTGGAATAGGACTCATAAGACCTAATAATATATATGACTTTTAATAGAGAATTTCTAGAAGTAGTGCCCCCCACAAAATTTCTTTCTTTCGCTTTTTGGAGGGGGAAAGGCAAAGCAATTGGGGTTAAGTGACTTGCCCAAGGTCACACAGCTAGTAAGTGTTAAGTGTCTGTGGCCAGATTTGAACTCAGGTCCTTCTGACTCCAGGGCCGGTGCTCTATTCACTGCGCCACCTAACCACCCCCTTGCTATTACTTTTCAATATGTTATCATGTACATTTCTTTTTTTTTCTTTCCCTTCCCCACTATCCTACCTAGAGATGGCTACCATTAGACACAAAAAGGGATAGATAGATAGATAGATAGATAGATAGATAGATAGATAGATAGAGACATATATTATTCTATGCTTATTTCTATTGATCAGCTCTTTCTCTGGATGCAGATGGCATCTTTCTTCATATGTCCTTTATAGATAATTTGGACATTCATAGTAGTCAAAGTAACTTGTTCACTCAAAGTCTTTCTTAAAAAAATATTTGTCATTACCATATACAGTGTTCTCTTGATTCTGCTCATTTCTCTCTTCATTATTTTATGCAAGTCTTTCCGTGTTTCCAACCCCTTTCTAGGTTCCTTTTATGTGTTAACTTCCACTTCTAGCATTAGAATAAATGCTTCTTTAAGGTATTGTGGTTAGTCAGTCTTTTTTGGTTTGTGTGTTTGTTTTCAGTCCTGGCCAATGGTGACTCCATTTGAGGTTTTCTTGGCAAAGATACTGGAATAGTTTGCCATTTCCTTCTCCAGCTCGTTTTACACATGAAGAAACTGAAGCAAACTGGGTGAAGTGACTTGCCCAGGGTCACACGGCTACTGTGTCTAAGGCCAGATTTGAACTCACAAAGTTGAGTCTTCCTGTCTGCAGATCGTGTCCTAGCTGCCCTTCCTTTAGGGTAGGGATTGCTTTGTTTGTTTATATTTGTATCTCCAGTATACAGAACTGTGCCAGGCATATAGTAAACTATAAGTGCTCTTTTTTTCTGCTCCCTCTTCTGTTTCTTTCCTCCCTATCTCAAAGAGCTCATTACCTTCCCACTGTGTTCCCCCTTTATACTTTAATTATCTAATAATTCTATTTTTTAACCCAAACTCCAAATTTCTATCAAATTTACTCATCAGAGCTGTATATGAAAGAAGTTGCAGGCATTGTTTTCTGAAGGTCCCTATTAAAATGTGTGCAAGTATATACATATACACACACTTACACTAAAATGTGTGTGTGTATATAAATACATAAAAATGTGTGTTTCATAAAAATGAAAAGATTCTTCACTCCTTTTCTAATAGTTCTTTAATGAAGATTAGTTTCTGGGCCCAGCTTTCTGTTCATCAGCAGTAATTTGTCCAAAATACAAATATTTATCGTTTATCTTAGTAGACTGTCCATCCAACTATATTTCATAGTCTGGGCAATTAGGCATGCTTCATTCATTTGGTCTTCCCTATGTGGACTGTTAGACTGTTCCCCCTTTTTTCTTTCTTTTTTAAAAATATATTTTATTTTTCCCCAATTATATGTTAAAACAATTAACATTAAAAAAAAAGTTTTGAGTTACAAATTCTATCCTCCTTCCCTCCCTCTCTTCCTCTCTCCCTGAGACAGTAATAAATCAGATATAGGTTATACATGTGCAATCATGTAAAACATTTTCATATTAGTCATTTTGTACGAGACAACAAAAGAAAAAGAATGAAAGAAAATGAAAAAGAGCATGCTTCAGTCTGTATTCAAACGCTATTTGGAGGTAGATACTATGTTTTATCATTAGTCTGTTGGGACTGTCTTAGATCATTGTATTGTTGAGAATAGCTAAGTCATTCAGTTCTTCATCGAACAACATTGCTTTTTCTGTGTATGATGCTCTCCTGGTTTTGTTCACTTCACTTTGCATCAGCGCATGTAATTCTTTCTAGGTTTCTCTGAAATCATCCTGCTTGTCATTTCTTGTGGCACAATAATATTCCATTACAATCATATACCACAATTTGTTTTGCCATTCTGCAATTGATGAGCACCCCTTTGATTTCCAGCTCTTAGACATCACAAAAATAGCTACTATAAATATTTTTGTACAAATATGGTCCTTCCCCTTTTTTAAATGTCTTCGGAATATAGAACTAGCAGTGGTACTGCTGGATCGAAGGTTAAGAACAGTTTTATAAGACATTGGGCATAGTTCCAAATTGTTCTCCAGAATGTTGGATCAGTGTACAACTCCACCAACAGTGTATTAGTGTCCTATTTCCCCCACATCCTTTTTGATATATCATTTTCCCTTTTTGACATAACTGATCCCTTTTAAGTGATACTCCACTTAAAATAACTCTAACTGGTATAAAATAGCTTGGAGTATTCCTGCCAGAACAAACCCAGGAACTATTTAAACAAAATTATAAAAAAAAATTATACAAATAAAATCAGATCTATATAATTGGAGAAATATAAATTGTTCATTGGTAGATGGGGTCAATATAATAAAAAGGATCATTATACCCAAACTAATTTACATATTCAATGCCATATCAATTAAACTACAAAAAAGATATTTTACTGAATTAAAAAATAATAACAAAATTCATTTGGAAGAACAAAAGTCAAGGATATCAAAGAAAATAATGAAAAAATGTAAAGGAAGGAGGTTTAGCAGTACCAGATTTTAAACTATATTATAAAGCAGTAATTATCAAAGCCATCTGGTACTGGCTAAGAAATAGAAAGATAGATCAGTGGAATAAACATACAATTTATAGTAGGAAATAAGCATAATAACCTTGTATTTGACAAGTATAAAGACTTCAGATTTTGGGATAAGAATTCATGATTTAGTAAAAATTGTTGGAAAGCAGAATAGCAGAAACTGGGCATAGACCAATATCTTATACTATTTACTATGATAAGGTCAAAATGGATATATGACTGTAATGGAAATGCAAATTTAAAGATCTTCCCTGACCCTAGGTTAAGTGCACCTGGAGCTTGTGGTGGGAGGCTTGTTTTTTCAGGAACGCCCACACCTTGATGCTATGTGATTCGGCAGTGGGTCTAGAGGGTGGTGATTTGGTATTGATGTAATGGTTGGGCAGTTTGGAAGCCTGCCTGATTGATCTGTCTGTTTCTCTGTTTTGAAACTTCTGTCTGTATACTCTGAAGTTTGGGGTGCTTTTTTCCCTGAACTAGGTAAGTGATATATGTTTAATTGATTAAAGTAAGCTTGTTAACCCATTTTGAGTTGCTTTCCTTTAGAAAGGCAGACCTGGGAACCTGAGTTGGCAGCCACCCTGGGGATGTTGGGATGCTTGCTGCTACAATGACCTAGATATAAAGAAAGATATTAGAAGAAAAATTAGAATATGGAACATATTACTTATCAGACTGATGAATAAGTAAACAATTTATGGAAAAGGGTGGCTAGGTGGCGCAGTGAGTAGAGCGACAGCCCTGGAGTCAGAAGGACCTGAGTTTGGATCCGGCCTCCAACACTTAACACACACAAACAAATAAACCTAGCCGTATAAACTTGGGCAAGTTACTTAACCCCAATTGCCCTCAAAAAAACAAAACAAAACAAAACAATTTATGGATAAACAAGAGATAGAGAGCAAAGTTAGGTATAGAATGGATAATTTTGATTACATTAAATTTTAAAGTTTGTACAAATAAAATAAATGTAGCCAAGATCAGAAGAAAAACAGAAAATTGTGGAAAACATTTTATAAGACAGTTCCTCAGATAAAGGTCTGTAATGTTAATGGGATTTAAATCCCTCCCCCTCCCCCATTAATAAGCCTCATGTGGAGTCCATTAAGAAAAACTTGCTTAGGGGAGGCTTGCTTGTAGGAAGGCTTTCACACCTTTTGCTAATTTCTAATTAGGCACTGTGTCAGGAGGGTTGTGATGCCTTCTGGCTCTAAGAAGTGTATATACACTCTGAGTTGGTATTTTGCTTTAGGGGTTCCCTTATGAGAAGGATCTTGTAATTCTCTGGTCAAGATTCTGAGTGTCCAGAGCTCCCTGACTGCTTGGATATAAAGGCTTTCTAAATCCAGGGATGCATGTAAAGTGTATAGTTGATTCAGGCAGTCAGAACCCTGTCTATTGGTCTTCATTTCTTTGCTTGTATTTTCTTTATTTATATTTTCTCTGAAGTTTAGGGTGCTGACTTTTCCCCTGAACTAATCAATGTAATTTAAAAAGATTGTTGACCCCATTAGTAGCTATCTTTCCTAGTAAAGCAAATCTAAGAACCTATATATGCCAGTGTGGTTGCCGCTATAAGGCCTCATATCTAAAATATATAAAGAACTTTGTCAAATCTATAAAAATGAGTCATTTCCCAACTGATAAATGGCCAAACAATATAAACAAGCAGTTTTTCAATAAAGAGATCAAAACAATTTATAGTCATATGAAAAAGTGCTCTAAATCATTATTGATTAGAGAAATAAAAATCAAAACAACCTTGTAATATAATTTTACATCTACCAGATGGCTAACATGATTGAATGGAAAAGTGACAAATGTTGGAAGGGATGTGGAAAAACTGGGACACTAATCCACTGTTGGTGGAATTGTGAACTGATCCAACCATTTTGGAGAGCAATCTGCCATTATGCCCAAAGAGTTATTAAGCTATCTATACCCTTTGACCCAACAATACTAGTACTAGTCCTATTTCTTAAGATAATTAGAGAAAAAGGAAAAGAACCTCTATGGGCTAAAATGCTTTCTTTGTGATGGCAAAGAACTGGAAATTGCAGAGATTCCTATCAATTGGGGAATAGCTAAACAAGTTGTGGTATATGATTGTGATTGAATACTACTATGCTATAAGAAATGAGCTCAATGATTTAAAAAAAACATGGAAAGACTTGAATGAAATGATGAACAAAATAAGCAAAACTAAGAGAGCATTGTATACAGTAACAGCAATATTATTTTAAGAATGACTTGGAGTGGGGTGGCTAGGTGGCTCAGTGAATAGAGCACCAGCCCTGGAGTCAGGAGGACCTGGGTTCAAATTAGGCCTCAGACACCTAACACAAAAAAGTAGCCGTGTGACCTTGGGCAAGTCACTTAACCCCCCCCCCCCCAAAGAATGACTTGGAGTGAAAAGGTTGTTTTGACTATTATAAATACCCAAATTAACTATAAAGGATATGTGAAAAAAGATGCTATTTGCATCCAGAGAATGAACTAATAAATAGAAGTATATAGAGAATAATTTTACATGTATATGTGTATTTATACACACATACACACACCTATTTATATCTAATGGTGGCCATCTTTAGGGTGGGAGTTGGGGGAAGAGGGAAGAAAAAAAGAAAAAAAGAAATTTATATGATAATGTTGTATGTTTAAAGGGAATAACAAGTTATACATAGTATTATTTCAGCTTCTTGTGCAATTATCTTTTAAAAACTATATTATGTTATGTAAGTGGTTGTTCTATTACATAAAGTTAAAATAAAATAAAAAAAATTTAAATGAAAAAAGTGACTAGATTTCACTGAGATTGCAGGGATAGTCCAAATGTGGCCTGTCCATCTATTTTTGTACAGCTAGTAAGCTAAGAATGTTTTTTATATTTTTACTATATTTAAAAATGTAAAAAACAGGGGCAGCTAGGTAGTGCAATGAATAGAGCACTGGCCCTGGAGTCAGGACGACATGAATTCAAATCTGACTTCAGACACATGACACACTAGCCATGTGATTTTGGGCAAGTCACTTAACCCCAATTGCCCTCCAAATAAAAAAAAGCAAAAAACAAAAGTGAAAAACAAAACGTTCTTACTTCATTTGATGCACAAAAATAGGTTAAAGGCTGCAGGCAGGTTATACCATTTTCTAATGCATTATGGGGTTTAATACAATCAGCAAAAGTAACCTTGACATAATGGAGGACCTCATGCTCCATAAGAAATTTCTCTTTTGGGGGCGGAGCCAAGATGGCGGAGTAGAAACAGCGTTTCCAATGTGCTCTGCCCCACACAAATTTCAAAAAATGTGAAAGGGAGCTCCGAACAACTTCTGGAGCCACAGCACCCACAGAACGGCACAGAGAAGCTAACCTCCTGCTGAGGACAGCCCAGCAGCCCTGCAGGGAGTGGCCAGCGCAGCACTCTGAGAGCAGGCAGCACAGCACTCTGGGAACCGACAGCGCAGCCTGCAGAGCGGAGACCAGGTCCGCGGTTTTAGCCCCAGGGCGGCCAGGCCTTCAGCCGGCTGGTGGAACCCCAGAACACCAGCAATTGTGGCAATTCCAGAATTATCAGCACAGATATGCCTAGGACAAAGTGAGAGGTTAGTGCCCTATGGACTTTGGGACCAGTATTTGGGCAACACGTGGCTTCCTCCCCTGGGGGTAAAAAGCTGCTGAAGAAACAGCTGCACAGAAGCCATTTTGCAGCCTCAGTAGTGGCTCTAGCTCCTGGTCTGTAGGAAGATCCAGCAATCAGGCTGGGGATTAATCACTCTTGCTTTAAACTGCCTGGATCTGGATTGTGGTCTGGGGGGGAAGTTTGGGGTGGGTATCCAACTTGCCAGAGTGGGTGGAGGCTTTACAGAGGCCACCCAACTGGCGGAAGTTGTGAAGACCCCACGTTTGGGCGGAAGCTCCCCTGTCTGGTGGCAGAGTCCTACTGTGGCAACAAGGCCAAAAATCAAGTAATTAAGTGGCAACATGCCTAGGCAAATGAAACAAAATAAACAGAAAAGTTCAACATTGGACTCCTATTTTAGGGGCAAAGAGGCTCAAAGCATGGAGGAGGACTGTGAGGTCAGAATTCCTGCACCAAAAGCCCCAAATGAAAACACAAGCTGGCTATAGGCCATACAGGACCTTAAGAAGCAGATAAGAGAAGTGGGGGAAAATTTGGGAAGAGAAATGAAAAAGATGCAAGAAAAGTATGAAATGACAGTCAACAGCCTGACTGAGGAAAATAGCACCTTAAAAAATAGACTAACTCAAATGGCAAAAGAGGCTCAGAAAGGCAATGAGGAGAAGAATGCCTTAAAAAGTCAAATTTGCCAGATGGAAAAAGAATCTCAAAAGCTCACTGAGGAGAGTCATTCCTTCAGAGTTAGACTGGAGCAAATGGAAGCTAATGACTTTATGAGAAATCAAGATGCTGTTAAGCAGATCCAAACAAATGAAAGAAGAGAAGGCAATGTGAAATATCTCATGGAAAAAACCACTGACCTGGAAAATAGATCCAGGAGAGACAATTTAAAAATTATTGGACTACCTGAAAGCCATGATCAAAGAAATAACCTAGAAATCATCCTTAAAGAAATTCTCAAGGAAAACTGCCCTGATGTTTTAGACCCAGAGGGCAAAATAGAGGTTGAAAGAATCCATAGATCACCTCCTGAAAAAGATCCCAAAAAGAAAACTCCCAGGAATATTACAGCCAGGTTCCAGAATCTCCAGATCAAGGAGAAAATACTACAAGCAGCCAGGAAGAAACAATTTCAATATTGTGGAAACACAATCAGAATAGCCCAGGACCTGGCAGCTTCTACACTGAGGGATCGAAGAGCATGGAATATGATATTCCAGAGGGCAAAAGAGCTGGGAATGAACCCAAGGGTTACCTACCCAGCAAAACTGAGTATCTTGTTTCAGGGGAAAATATGGTCATTCAGTGGAATAGAGGACTTTCAAGCATTCTTGATGAAAAAACCAGAGCTGAATAGAAAATTTGACATTCAGACACAAGAAGCAAGAGATGCTTGAGAAGGCAATCAAGGAAAAGAAATCAAAAGGAACTTATCAAAATTGGACTATTTACAGTCCTACATGGAAAAACAATAACTGCGTTTGATGAAACCTTTCTCATTATGAAAATAATTGAAGAAGGGTACATGGCATATGTTCACAGGTATACATGGATAGAGGGCACAGGTTGAATTTGATGGGAAGGGATGATTTTTTTTTTTGGAGGGCAATTGGAGTTGGGTGACTTGCCCAGGTTCACGTGGCTGGGTTTTTGTTTGTGTGTTGGGTGTCTGGGGCCAGATTCGAGCTCGGGTCCTTCTGGCTCCGGGGCTGGCTCTCTGTTTGCTTCGCCACCTAGCCACCCCAAGGAAGGGATGACTCTTAAGGGGTGAAGTCAAGAGGTGAGGGAGGAAAGTGGCAAGAGGAGATGGAGAGAGACAGGGTAGGGCAAACTATCTCATGTAGAAGAGGCAAGGGGAAGTAGTTGCAGGGGAGGGGAAAAACAGGAAGGCAAAAAGGCAAAAGCATACTCTCATTGAACTTGGCTCAAGGAGAGAATCACAGACATACTAAATGGAATATCTTACTCTCACTCACTCTCCTGAGTAGGGGAAAGGGGGATGAGAGGGGGGGAGGATGGAGGGGAGGGCATTCTGGGGAGAGGGGAGGTTAGAAGTACCCACTATCAAAGAGGGACAGGATCAAAGTAGGGAATGGACCAGGTGGGAGGTGAGACAGGTGGGAGGGAAATATAAGCAGTCTTTTACAACATATCTACTATGGTAATGTTTTGCATAGATATACATGTACAACACATACTGAATTGCTTATCTTCTCAGAAGGAGTGGGTGACAGGGGAGAAAGGGAATGGATCTGAAAATCGAAGTTTTAAAATTAAATGTTTCATAAGATGTCCAGGCAGTGGGGCTCAGAGATTCACCTTGCTCTAATGGCAAAGTCGAAGGGGGTATGGGAGAAGATATGGGAGAGAGCAGATTGGATGAGGGGATATATGGTGGGACTGCTATTCTGGGGTGGTGGGTAGGGAAAGAACGGGGAAAAATGTAACTCATAATCTGGTGGAAATGAATGATGTAAACCAGAAGTTAATAAAGCATTTGTTTAAAAAAAAATATCACATTGAAAAAGTAAAAAAAAAAGAAATTTCTCTTTTATATGAACTTGTCTAGACCATCCTCTATCTCAGTTTTATGTTTCACTTGATATTGATACTGAGAAGGTCAATGAATAACAAAGTTATTCCTGTGGTTGCAATTATCAAGGAAACTTGTGTGATATTAATTCAATTGCATTTTTGGTAATCAATGATATATGCAGAAGGATCTTCTATTTTCTATTTCTTTCATTAATTGTATGACTATTAATATGTGGTTTGAGTTCTTTTCTCACATTTTCATCAAGGGCACCCTCAAATGCATCTGTAGCACAATAAAAATAAATATTTTATGGTTTAACTTTTCACATGGTAATATCTATATCCCCTATTAGATAAGAGACAACCTAAAGATGAGGAGTATAATTAATATATTTTTGTCATCTCTATAGTTGGTGTCAAATTAAAGATTCTTTGGTTTGATTTCACTGTGAAAGTAATGACAGAGAGAGCATATGTGTATAAGAGAAGCTATACAACTCAGAATCTGTGACACCACAGGTTTTATTTGGAAACAGGACAAATTACATTAGTGGAAAAAATATATCTCTGTTCAATTATGCCAATTTGAAATGTGTTCTGATATGAAAATGCATAATTTTAGAAGCTTATTGTGAAGATACAGAAGTTCAGTACACAACTCTAACTTTCTGTTCTGATATATATATGGGAGTACTCATTTTAATTGATTGCTGCCAAGTTCAGAACTTTAAAAATGGGGGAAAAAACCCACCAAAGCTTTTTATGGAAATTAGAACCATAATGAAAAGAAATACTGTGATACATCACTTTGAAAATGATTTCTTACTTGGCCAAATCTGTGGGGAAAGGGAGGTAACTCTAACGTGACTACAATTTGATTTGGGTGAAATTTGCATGTTAGAATTAAAACCATATGTCCAACATGGTGCATCTCATATAATCTCCTTCTTTAGGAAGTTCAGAGGAAGGCATATTTTAATCTTGCTACCTCTCTCTTCCTTGGCAGACAGGTATCCTTTATTAGCAGAAGGAGGGTAAATGGAAAGTTGGTGAAGCTGGAGAAAGAAGCATTTTGATTTTTTGAGAAGACATTATATCAGGTCAGATGGTGGAGGAGGATGGATCGTGGATTTGGACTTGAAAGAAATCTTGGAGTAGTTGTTTTCAGCATAAATCCTAGCCTAACAAGCTCAAAATAAAGAAACGTGCCAACTTTAGAGTAATTAAAGTTAAATTAACAAGAGGACCAAAATACAACATAAAATAAAAACCTTATAGTTAATATCAAAGTACAGAAATACTTCAAACTCCCACACACTTTCAGTTCATAGTCTGGGCTGGGAACAAACTTTCAAAGGTTCCTATTTCAGGGTCTAACTGTGATGGTCCCTACTTGTTCCCCTCAAGCTAGTGACTAATTTTGAACCCCCTACATCCATGAGGGGGTGGAAAACACTAATCTTGTTCATCCACATGAAGGAAACAGAGTACAACTATGGAGTTGAGGTTGGGGCAGAAGATGCAGTGGGCGAGAACTGGCTAGAAGAAAGGGGCCTTCTGAATGGGGTGTGTGCTGGAGCCATCTCAAACGGGCTTGCACAAACCAGTTGTTAAAGGGCTTGATTAATTATTTAGGTGATTGTCTAGACTTAAGAAAATGATGGAGAGAAAGTTAATAAAACATACTGAATTTAAAAGTGTGTTGTGTGCACATTTTGCGGGGGGGGGGGGGTTAGTTATTTGTTAAGTTATTTGGAGAAGCTAGTTATTAAACATTTATCAGCACACTCCTGTTCTATATCCAGGAGAAAGGGAACTAGCATCATAACTGCCAGCAGTTGCATCTTCCGTGGAATATTTGGATCAGAGACCCTGAGGTACCCCACAACTTGAGACATCTGAGGACACTTGCTATCAGAAGCTCATGCAAGAGAAAAGGTGTGTTACAACAATGGAAAGTGAAGGGGCCTAGATGTGAGAAGGGGATTCACAGACAGCCTGCTGGAAATACAAGGAAAGAGCTAAAAGACAAAATTACAAGAGAGAAAGAGTTTAAGAGAGTTTAAGCCCAACTCCTAAGCAGATCAGTCCATAGTAAGACTCAAAAAGATAGAAGGAAAAATAAAAGACACAAAATAAATTAAATATTATATTTTACAAGAAAGGGACCCCCCCCCCAGGTCCTGAGGAATAGAATTCTATGGTTTCTTCTGAGATTATGATACAAATCAAGAAACTCCAGAATTTTTCAAAACAAAAATAAAACTTTTAAAATAAGACATTAAGCTAGAAATTAGAAAAGGAACTTAAATTCTCAAAGTAAAAATAATGAATGCAAAGTAGAGAGCAACTAATTTTGAATATGTCAGACAATTTCTCCAAATGAATACAGATTCTTTAAAAAAAAAACAATTCTCAAAAATTTAGAATTCAAAAATAAGAAAATGGAAGCATTTGACAAAAGATAAGCAAAAAATAACAACTTTGAAAGAACATAAATTCTATATAAGTCAGAGAGGCTGACCCTAAAGACATGATGTGTAGAGATACTTTAATGATCATAGATCTCTTAGGAAAAAAAAAACATAGTAAGTTATAAAACCTAAAAATAATACTATAGGAAATAATATAAGAAAATCACTCAGAGCTTTTGAAGAAAAAGAAAAACAACAACAAAATACTGATTGATTGAATCTACAGATCATTGTCGTTAAAACTTTAAGGCTTAGAGTTAAATCCAGAACTTCAATTTTAAAAAGATTCACAAGCAGCCAGGAGAAGGGAATTCTGCTATAAAAGAACATGAATTTGAATGTTTTAGGATTATTTCAAATCCATGAAGAATCAGAGAAGAGATTGGAGTAGACTGTTCCAAAAAGCAAAGGAGCTCAGTATGTAAACTGTTACCCACATTTTCCTCTCCCTACTCCCACCAAATAACATATCCTACAAGGCTGAACCTATTCAGACTTAAAAAAGTGGAACTTGCAACAGTAGAGAAGCATTTCTGTAAAAGAAGTCGGAAGTGTGCAGATAATCCAACTTTTAAACAGTCCAAACAACAATAATAATAGCTAACATTTATATGGCACCTAGTATGTGCCAGGCACTGTGCTAAGTACTTTACAATAATTATCTCATTTGATCCTTACAACAGTCTTGGGAAGGGAGGGCGGGGGAGGGGGGGGGTACAGTGTGCTCTTATCCCCATTTTACAGATAGGAAAACTGAGGCAAACAGAAGTTAAGTGACTTACCCTGGATCACACAGCTAGCAATCTATCAATCAATCAATTTATCAAGCATTTACTATGTGCCAGGCACTGTGCTAAGTGCTGAGAATACCAAAAAAAGCCACATTTAAACTCAAATTTTCCTGACTCTAGGCCTGGCACTCTATCCATTGCGCCAAATAACTTCCTCTAAACAAGAAAAACATAAGAAAGGAGAAAGAGTTTGAACTGTCTCAGCAAGAACTTCATATTAGAGAAGATAATTCACACATTGTCAAATTAAACCAAAAATCAAGAGCCTTCAGTTTTTCCAATGGAACTCTTACCTGTGGGGTTATTACTATGGATTCCTTTTTTTCCTTTGCCACAGTCCCAAGCCTAGAGTTAAAATACAAGCAAGAGTAAAAGGCAGATTTTTCAATCTGTCATTTATAGTCCCTCAGTATGACTTCAGTCTATCTTTCTAGGCTTCTGTCATTTCTCTACATCACACACTCCTTGTTGCAGTCAAACTGGCCTTCTTGTTGTTCCCTGCATTCATCATTCCATCTCCCACCCCTATGTTTTTACCTAGGCTGTTCCCCATTCTAGGTAGGAATTCTTTTATACTCCTTAGAACCCTTAGCTTCTTTCACAGTTCAACTTCAATGCCTCTTCCTACAGAGAGCCTCTCCTGACCCTCTGAGTTCTTAATGTTCCCTCTTAACTTATATTTATCAGTTTAAATGTTGTATGCTCCTCCCTTCAGTGAAATGGAAACTCTTTGAGGTCAAAATTTCTTTCTTTCTGTATTTGTATCCGAAGCACCCAGTAGGCACTCATTAAATTCTAACTTAATTAAATTGAAATAGAATATGGCATCAATTTAAAAATAAGAAAGCACGCTAAATTATTTTTTTATGTTATGAAATAATATATTGATCATATAGAATAGTCTCCTCTTGGGGACAGGACCAGATTTATCAGGTTTTCTACCTTCCTGCAGTCATAACATGAGTTAGTTTCCCTAAAAGGTGACAAAGTCAGAGAGCAGCAAGGCTCAGGCTGCTCCTCCCTAGTAGCCCCTTCCCCCACTCCCATGAGTTTTCCTGGCTACCCAGGGGCATCAAAGGTCCCACCCCCATGGAGCCCGTGTATGCCTTTCCCCAATTATTCCATGAAGACACTCAGTGAAAGAACAAGTACTTCACCCAGAGGTCAAGAGACTATCCTACTCTGGTAGTTTAAAAGGTGCAGTCAGTTCCTTCCATGTAGCTGATGGAAAGAGATTGCTGTCACCCATGTGGTAGGCAAGCACAGAATGTCTTCTCCCAGAAGCAGTTCTCTGGCATTTCCCATATGGTTGCCTCTCTTGTAGGTGACCTGGGAATGCCTCAAAGCCCTATTACAAAAATATTTTTAAAATAAAACATGTAACTTGATTTTGGGGATAGAGAGACGTGAAAGGAGGGACCTGGGGGTGGCTAGGTGGTGCAGTGAATAAGGCACCAGCCCTGGAGTCAGGAGGACCTGAGTTCAAATTTGGCCTCAGACACTTAACACACAAATTAGCTGTGTGACCCTGGGCAAGTCACTTAATCCCAAATGCCCTCTAAAAAGCAAAAAAAAAAAGAAAGGAAGAAAGAAAGAAAAAAGAAAGGAGGGACCTGACCATTAGACAGAGACATAAAGGGGCTCACTGCTAAGGAACATGAACCACCAGGAAGAAGGAGAGATGGAAGTCATCATGAATGACAGGCAAAGGAAAGAGAACTGATTGCAAGGAGGATGTATAGCCATAGAGAACAGATACTGAAGTCTAGCCCACACAAGAGCCAGTGACCACAGTGATCTCCTGCCAGGATGGATAGATCAAGAAATCCGTGAGGCATTCCTACAGAGACAAAGTCTAGTTTCCCTGTGGGCTGTTTGCTTACTGTAACTTCTTTGCTTCCTTCTAGGCTGGGGAAACTTAGTCTTTGGTTTTAAATGTATACTTTGATAAAAAAAAAATGTTGGCTGACATACCACAGTCATGACTCATGACTCATGAGTACAGAGCAGGGGTTCTTTTCTTTTTGCATGTGTTATAGACTCTTTTGGCAACCTGATGAAGCCTGTTAACCCTTGCTCAGAAAAATGTGTTTAAAAAATTAATAATTGGAGGTAAATTTCAGTTAAAGGTTAGTGAAAATAAAGGTGTATTTTTTTTTCTTCATCAAGTTCACAGATTTCCTGAACTTTGTCCACAAATGCCTTGGGAGGGAGTTTATGGATCTCAGGTTAAGAATCACTGGTATAGTGAAAGGAGAGAAAGAAAAAATATTCCTTATTTGGGTGCAATGGAGTATCTGCTCAGTGGATGCAGGACATCCCAATCAAAATATCTAATTTAGAGTCACTGGGTAACATAGGGGAGGCTAGTATTATATTTTACAGGCCTGCCAAGAATTAAAAATCAATATACCCCTCATTTAAGATATATGAGTTGTTGGGGCGGCTAGGTAGCACAGTGAATAGAGCACTGGTCCTGGAGTCAGGAGGACCTGAGTTCAAATCCAGCTTCAGACACTTAACACTTACTAGTTGTGTGACCTTGGGCAAGTCACTTAACCCCAATTGCCCTACCTCCCCCCTTCAAAAAGAAAAAAAAAGGAAGAAATTTCAGCTGTTAAACATATCAAAGGCCATAAGAAAAGAAAGGCAGGGGTTTTCCTCTGTGTTTTTGTTGGACACTGCCATCTTGGTCAAACAGTGATTTTTAAAAAAAAGTCATACTCTCATAAAAGGAAGTAAAATAAGTTGCTTGGGAGGGGAAAGCCATGTCTCTAAAGATAAGTGAGCTGCTAGGGAGGCTCAATTTATATTGGGAGACTGGGAGCAAATTATTCAAACATGTTCAGATAGGTCTGCTGGCTCCACATTTAATTTTTCTTTTGAATGGAAAAAGCATTTAGTGTGGTGGATAATTAATAATAACTGAGGAAATAATCTTAGTTATACGATTTATTAGCAAAACAGGCATAATAAATGGGTCAGTGGACTCCCCAGTCTGTCCAAAGACCCTGAACACAGAGTGAGACAGATTTTTATGTATTAAAAACACTTAAATAAGACCATTTAATTAAAAGAACACAATTAACAGGATATAAATCAGCATACAAAATTAGGTCATCTGATTTCTAATCGGAGAAAAGATTAGGGACTTTCTGAGTTGGGAGGGGGAGAGCAAAGAGATGCAGTTCCCTGAAATCAGAAAGAGATATCTCACTCCTCCCCAGTGTCTGTATTTAATCAAAGGAATGTGGAAATAATAACTGTTTAGTGTGGGGCCAGTTTTCAAAGAAGACATATGGGCTGTTTAATATGTACAATTGTGAGAAAACTCCTTGCATCAGTCTTCAGATCTGATTGGGTTTCTGGTCAGCATAACCTAAGTCTTTAGATGAAGGTCTCTGAGCAACAGGTGGAGGTGATCTAGCTTGCCAGCCACACAAGAATAGGTTCGAACAATGCGATAAAGTTTTCTCACAATTCTCATAATTGAATCAAGCTTTCTCATAAGACAGAAACTGGACTAGACCCATAACTCAATAAAAAGGGAACTGAGCTAGATCCAGAAATGAGTCAGTATGGTTCACTCAGTTCCCACAATTCCCTCATTACTATGTGCCAAACTGTGTCAAGTTCTCAGGATATAAATTTTTAAAAATGAAATATTTCTTATCCTCAAGAAGCTTATATTTTAATATGTCTGGGGAGATAATACATTGAGAGTAGTAATATCCAGAAGGATATTTTAGTTTAGGAAGTAATGGGGTAGAGTAATAGATTGACACCCCATTTCCAGTAGAAACAGTAGCATTGCTTTGTTGTCCTTGTTTGTCCTTCATTCTCGAAGAGGACCATGGTATCAGGAAGGTGATGGAATGACATGCAAGTGAATTGGATTTAAGTGAGGCAGTGCTGTGCAAAGTCACCAGTCTCATTTTCTCCTCCAGAGTCATCTGGGTCCAATGGCATGATATAGATCAGGGTGACTGAAGTTGGGACTAGATACAGTGGATGACTGTGGCCTTTTTCAGTATAGCTTTGATTATGATTCTGAATTTAGGAAACTTAGGGTGGGAGGAATGGGTAAATCTAGGTAGATATAGAGGGCTACAGGTCCCATGTCAGGAGTATTGGAAATGAAAATATTTAATCATCCAGAGTGTGGTCTCTGGTGCATCAGGTGCAGCAGGCAAAAAGTCAACTGTGATATGGCTAAAATTCTGGCTCTGGTTCACTCACACAACTGAGTTTTTTCTCTCAAAGGTCATTAATGGCTTCTTAATCACCAAATCCAATGCTCTCCCTCCTTTTTTTTTTTTTAAGTCTTTCTTGGCCATCCTAAAGCAGTAGAATTAGCTATGTCGGAGTAGAGAGGTCAGGAAGACCTGGATTCAAATCTCATGTCAGATACTCACCAGTTGTGTGACCCTGGGCAAGTCACCCAACCTCTGTCTCAATTTCCTCAAATGCAAAATGGGGACAACAATAGCATCTATCCTACTGGGTTATTGTAAGAATCAAATGAGATATTTGTTTAAAAAAAATGTACTTAGTACAGTGCCTGGCACATAAGTACTATATAAATGTTTATTCCCTTTTCCCTTCCCTTCTTATTTGAAGCTATTGAGTGCAATAAATTATTTGAATCTTGTTTTTCTGTTCATGTGGGTCTGTGAATCCTTCATTTCTCATGCATTTTCTCTGGGAGCAAACTATAGGCCTTGATATTTCAGATACCCAGCTTATACCCTGAATACTTTTGTGGAAGGAAACTATAACCCACAAATGGGGAAACCCTAGATACAAGCCATACCTAAGTTTTCTTTTAAGGTAGGGGTACTTGAGGAAGTAGGAAATAATGGGATTAAGACTGTGGGTGACTTTAGCACAGAACAAGGATACCTATGAGAAGTAGGAAGAAGAGGAGAATAGGAGAAGATGCAGAGTATTTTAGAAGAATGGGAGATGTAAGAGCCCTTCAGTGTGGGGAGGAAAGGGAAGAGAGGCAAGGAGGCTAGACCATAGGACACTCCTTCAGTTGGAGGGATCAGGTACTATCTAAGGACAACCCACCAAGTACTTCCTTTCTCTTGATCTCAAAGTCTTTTTCTCTGATTTGCCAATGCCTTTTTTACCCCAGGGCCTCTGGCTTTTTGCTCCATGAGCCCATTCTTATTCAAAATAGACTATTCTACTGAGAGATCAGTGCTCAAATCTTCCTTTTTTTTTCCTACCCGGAAGACCCCAAGTGCTCCCAGCTTTAGAGACCACAAGATCTACTCCACCCATATCTCCAGCAACCTGATCCTTACAACCTGTCATCAGCATAGCATTCCAAACTCTAAGGACTTGGAATCAGGGCACCTGGGTTGAACTCCCAATGTTTATCTATACCTTTGTGACCCTAGAAAACTCGCTTAACTATTTGGGACCCAGTGTCCTCATCTCTAAGAGGTGGGAATTGGAGGCTCAGCATATTATTGACAGCTGTGTGCCTTGCTCATCTGGACCACAAAAAAAAATACTCTGATTTTGGGGAGAAGGTACTAGCACCTGGAGGGACCAGAAAAGCACCTGTGAAGCAAGTAACACCTGAGCTGAGCTCTGAATAAAACTAAGGATTCTAGGAGAAGGAAGTGATGAGAGAATATTACAAAATTTTTCTGGGTTCTTGTGACACTTTTTTTCTTTACCTGAGAGCTCCTCAGTTTCCCTTACTGGCCTATCATCCACCTCCTACTCTCCCCACACTCTACCTGGGGGGACGTGGGGAGTGGCAAGGGATTGTGCTGCTGGGCGATAGGAATACCAAAATGAAAAACAAGATGGCATCTGCCTTCAAGAGAATCGAAATCTAAGAAGCAGGGGGCAGAAAGAACGCAAGATAGATGCATAAATAAATATGATGTCAGTGTAAAGTTTCATAATGCAAAGGTGCAAAGTTTACTTTGTGGAACTTCCCACTGTTCTGAACCAGAATATATAGGAGAATCATTTCCAGACACTACCCTGTGGATTTCCTGTGTAATCTCATGATTTACAAAACTAAAGCAGGAAAAAAATTATTGAAAATTTGAAAGAAAAGAATTCACAACATAATTTTTCAAAAGATGAAAAACACTAAACATTTAAATTTACTTATAAATCATAATCAGGTGGGGCTCCCAGTCATCTCCTATATATGTGTGAAGCTCCCAGCAGGTGGTGGTGGGTATCACTCCCCCACAACAGCTCAGCAGCTCCTAGTCTGAGGGAAATGCCTTGAAGGTATTACTAGTTTGTTAGGGGGACTAGTCAGTCCTCTTTATGTCACAACTTTAGTGATTCCAGAAAGAGATTAGGAATCATCTGTTCTGGGGCGGCTAGGTGGTGCAGTGAGTAGAGTGTTGGCCCTGGAGTCAGAAGGACCTGAGTTCAGATCCAGCCTCAGACACTTAATGCACACACAAACAAAAACCTAGCTGTGTGACCTTGGGCAAGTTACTTAACCCCAATTGCCCACCAAAAGGCAAAAAACAAAACAAACAAACAAAAAAAGGAATCATTTGTTCCTCCTTTTGCTACAAACCCTCCTGAAACTGGAAACAAAAACTACCATAGTTCTCTGTCTCTAGGGGGAGTTCAATTCAGCAAAATCAGTTTCAGGTAGGGTGAGTCCAAATCTTGTTAGTCTTTCTCGATCAAATACCTGGAAAGAATATGCCCTTATCCTAGAAAAGACTTCCTACTTGTTCAGAGTTGACAAAACACTGTAGTTTCTTGCAAAGCATTTCTCTCTAAGCATCAAAGAATCTTTTTTTTTTTTTACAACAGGGTAAAATAACTCAAATCATTTTTAAGGTTTTAACTATCCCTACTGATGGTTGGAAGGGCAGCTAGGTGGCACAATTCATAGAGTGCCTGGTCTGGAGTGAGGAAGACTCACCTTTGTGAGTTCAAATCTGGCCTCAGAAGCTGTGTGACCCTGGGCAAGTCCCTTAACCTTGTTTGCTTTAATCCTCTCATATGTAAATTGATCTGGAGAATGAAATGGCAAACTACTCCAGTATCTTTGCCAAGAAAACCCTAATGGGGGTCACAAAGAATTGTCCATGACTGAATAACAACAACAAAATGAGAGAGGGGGAAAAAAACATATAGACTTTAGAATCACTTGGATAAAGGATAAAGCAATCAGTAAAGATTGTAGATAGAAATAAAGTGGGAAGAGGAGTAAGGACGGGAGGTTAAGAAGAGGCAGGAGAAGGATGTACCAGGAAAGAAGACAAAAAAGGTAGTGATCAGACATATAGGAGATAAGTCAAGACAGAGTTAAGGGAGGAAATGGGCAGCTTTTAAGAAAAAGGAACGGCCAGTTTGGCCAAATTCTGGGGAAAGGTCAAGGAGAATAAAGACTGAATAAAAATCAAGCCTGGTAATCCGGCAATTAAAAGATTATTGGTGAACTTGGAGAGAGTAGTTTCAGTAGAGTGCTGGGAACAAAACGTGAATTACAAGAAATTAAGGAGAGTTAAGGGAAAAGTGGAGGGCAGATCGGAAAACAGTAAGTACAATAAAAATAGCTATAATCCACCTAATACCTTAAGGCTGGCAAAGCATTTCACATCCATTATCTTCACAACTACCTTATGTTACACCTACATTAGTGACTGCCAAGGATCATATATCTAGGAAATATATGAGGCAGGATTCAAACACTCAATGTCCTATATTCTACTATCCCACTTAACTGACTTGATTTTTTCTTAAATTTAGCATAAGTGGAAGAGAAATATGAGAGAACAGTTTGAGGGGATGGTAGGTTTAATGGAAGATTCTTTATGGATAGGAATTGTATTTGTATTGTAGCTGATTGTATTTGTTGGCAAAAAGGGGAAAAAGTTAGGGCAAAAGAAGAATGATGGTAAAAGATGGGCTCAAGACCACGGCATATTAGTCATTTTTGTTCTTCTCTTCAAGATCTTTAGAGTATGGAAAGTTCTCTCAAAAAAGGACAGGTAGAAAGAAAATTAATCATAAACATAGAGAGAATTTAGTGGAAATAGCCCTGGTTTTGGAGTTAGGGAACCTGGCTTTGATGATTACTATTTGTTCGGCCTTTGACAAGTCACTTAACCTCCCTGGGCCTCAGTTTCCTCATCTGTAAAATGAAGAGGTTCTGTTAGCTGATCTCTGATGACACTGCCAGCGTTAGAGCTTTGATCTTAATGTGGAGGTTCATCAATTGAATGTTTTTTGGATAGAGGCCTCCCCCTTGTGGCTGACTGGGAAAATAGCCTGGCAATCAGAAATCATGCCACATTTTAACCTGTAATATTTATTTTTAGACTGAGGCTGTTCCTCGCTGTATAGGTTTGTTTATGATTCAAAATCAAATTGGGTTTCATGGAAATTAATGTAGCTTTTGGGGCACAGGTATAGGGATGCATTTTGGGTCAGTCAGGAGTTTGCCTTGAAAACCATAGGGTTTTGGAGAAGTACTGACCAGAGTTCTTAACTAGCTGTGTAACCTCAGACAGGTCATTTAACCCTCTGCAGGCCACATGGTCCTCATTTAGTTGTTGTTTGTCCTTTGTTCTCAAAGAAGACCAAGACATCAGAAAGGTGATGCCATTATATTGCAAGTGAATTGGATTTAAGTGAGGGAGGGCTGTGCAAAGTTACCAGTCCCACTCTCCCCTCTTGAGCCATCTAGGTCTATCAGGATGACTGGAGATGCCCCCACCTCCCTCATTTAGTAAGGGAATCCTGGACTGACTGATCCTTTCTGTCCCTTCTATTGCTAAGTCTATGAGTTTTGAACCTTAGAACTTGGCAGTTTTCACTGAGTTTTGGGTTTGAATCTCTGGATATTTGGAGGGTCATCAACCTCTTGAGATGGAAATATCGATCAAGTCCAACATCAAAACCACTAGCTGCAGTTATGTAGCAGCAAGCACCCCAACATCCCCAGGGTAGCTGCCAATATAGGTTCTTAGATCTGCTTTTCAAAAGGAAAGCAACTCAAAATGGGTTAACAAGCTTACTTTAATCAAACAAACATACATTACCTAGTTCAGGGAAAAAAGGTCAGCACCCGAACTTCAGAGTTACAGAACTTACAGATCAGACAGGCTTCCAAACTGTCCTACCATTATATCAATACCAAATCACAGTTACCAGAGAGGGAAGCATCAACATATGGGTTTTCAAAGCCGGGGGGCTCTCAACAACGGCTTCCCAGAGTCTCATCTGATCAAATCACACAACACTTCTCAAAGTGAGCCCCAAAGCAAAGCCTCTCCTCAGGGCTTATATAGCCTTCTCTTGGCTCAGAGAATGTAACAACCTCCTTGACCCACTGCCCAATCACAAAGTATCAAGGTGTGGGCTTTCCTGAAAAACAAGCCTCCCACCACAGGCTCCAGGTGCACTTAAGCTAGGGGCAGGGAAGATCTTTAAATCTGCATTTCCATTACAAGTCACTAGAAAATAGACATCATTTAAGGTAAACTTATGGCTTGTGTTTATTTATTTTTATTGGTTCTCTTCTGGCATTCTACTACTAAAACAGTATCTTTTATTATATGTCAACCAACTCAATTACTTTTGAAATGTCAAGAAATGGCTATACCAGTTCATTAGACATTTATTTTATTTTTGGAGGGGCAATTGGGGTCAAGTGACTTGCCCAAGGTCACACAGCTAGTGTGTGTGTGTGTGTGTGTGTGTGTGTGTGTGTGTGTGTGTGTGTGTGTGTGTGTGTGTGTGTGTGTGTGTGTGTGTGTGTGTTGTGTCTGAGGCTGGATTTGGACTCAGGTCCTCCTGACTCCAGGGCTGATGCTCTATTCACTGTGCCACTTAGCTACCCCCCCACTAGACATTTATATTATGTAGTATTGTATTTCACAGATTCTGTGAATTAGAATAGATCCCAGCAGCCTTCCTTCAAAGTACGGGTTGTTTGTTTGTCAGATCTTCACTTACTGCTGGCTTTATTAGCCATTTTAGATCTTGTCTTCCAGATCTCTCAGCTTACTACTCTTTATTCTGAAGAATATCAGGAAAGCCCTGACTTTATTTGTTCTCTTTACATTTTTATGCTTCTATGCGTAATGAAATATTCAATAGGAAGAATTTATAAGTGATGTGATTTTCCCTGACAAATAAAGTTTGAACTCCTTAGATTGTCATTTAAAACTCTTTACAACTTGACTCCAAACCTATCTTTCCAACTTTTTTTCCTCCCTCCAAACTATTTTTTAGGGACAAGTAGGTGGCTCAGTGGATAGAGTGCTAGGCCTGGCATCAGGAAGACTTGAATTAAACTTGAACTCAGAACCCTTGATAGCTCTGTGGTCACTTTACCGGCTTTGTTTGCTTCAGTTTCTTTAACTATAGAATGGGGATAGCAATAGTGCCTACCTCTCAGAATTGTTGTGAGATAAAAATTGTATTGATATAAGAGGTACAAAATTTGACTAATCAACCAACTCTCTGAAAATCAGAATGGGCCAAATAAAAGCTAATGACTCCATGAGACAGGAAATATTAAAAGAAAATTAAAAGATTGAAAAAAATTGAAGAAAATATGACATATCTCATAGTAAAAAAAAAAAAAAAGAAATTACCTCAAGATAATTTGCATGACTTGGTGCCTTTTACCAGGAGAGAAAAGAGTTGAAATAAAAAGTATACATTCTTGTTTTATTTAGTCTCAGAAGCATCCACTGAGAGTGACTCACCATATTCTTAACCTGGGGGGGAGTGGTGTCTATGAACTTATTTTTTATATATATCTCTATGTGTGCATGCGTGCATGTGTGCGTGTGTGTGTGTGTGTGTGTGTGTGTGTGTGTGTGTGTGAATACAGAGAGAGACTAGCCATGTCAATATGTTTGGTTTCCTTTACAATCCCGTGTATTTTATTTTGCACATTTAAAAATATTATTCCAAAATGAGGCTCATAGGCTTCACCAGACTGCCAAAGGACTGCATGACACAAAAAAAGTTAAGAACCCTTATTATTATAGAGTTACTTAAAAGGGGATAAAGAGGAGTCTTAATCCCAGGGTTGTGTTATAAATCCAAGGTAGGTATATAAATTCGGGAAGAAATTCACTCTGTGAATGGGTTGTGTGATTCCCTCAGAACTGTGAATTCCCTCCCCACTTGGGGTTTTGGGGTAAGGAGTCTGGGAGTGGAGATAATCCCAGTGTGGAGTCCAGGTCCTTGGAGAAGATCATGAGATTTTCTGTGACACAGTAAACATGTTTACTTAGCAAGTGACCCATGTGAGACTTGGGACACTGCACTAGTCCGAATGCCCATACAGTACTGGACTGCCTACAGAAATGCATCACTTTATTAACGACCTAAAAAGAGAGTGCAATATCGGATTTTACCAGCAGGTGGTAGACTCGAGTCATCCGTCTATGGGTCCATCAGAGTTATCTTGCAGTCTTCCTCAGTGACTGCATCCTCCCTGCCCCCCAGCAGTAATCAGTCAACAAAAACCTAGATTGCCACCCCACCACCCCTTCCTTACCTCTGTGTCCCACATTTTCAAATACCACCAAACAAGAGACAAGTAAAGCCCATGCTGACCATGTTATTTACAAATTTTAAAGTAAAACTTAAAAAAAACCTTAAAGTAGAGCATTTATACCCCCACAGAACTTGAAAGAGGATTGTATGTGAAACTGTGAATGTCTATTTCATATGGTTTGCTCATCTTTTTTTTTTTTAGTTTTTTAGTTTTGTTTTTTTTTTAAACACATGCTTTATTAACTTCTGTTTTACATCATTCATTTCTGCCAGATTTTGAGTTACAATCATTTCCCCCCCGTTATTCCCCTACCCACCCTCCCAGAATAGCAGTCCCACAAGATATCGCTTCCTCCAATCTAGTCTCTCCCATACCTTCTCCCATACCCTCTTTGACTTTTCCATTAGAGGAAGGTGAGTCTTTGTGTCCCAATGCCTGTACATCTTATCTCCCAATTATAAGCAAAAGAGTATTAATAATAGTATTTATATATATTTGAAACATTTAATGTTGAGACCTTGAATTTCAGATCCATTTCCTTCCATTTCCTTCCTCCCTTGTCACCCATTCCCTCTGGGGAGATAAGTAATTCAGTACATGTTGTACATGTCTAGCTATGCAAAACATTATCATAGTAGATATATTGTACAAGGCTGCTTATAATTCCCTCCCACTCATCCCACCCCCACCTGGTCCATTCCCTACATGATCCTGTCCCTCTTCTATAGTGGGTACTTCCAACCTCCCCTCCCCCCAAGGATGCCCCCCCATCAATCATCCCTCCTCTCATCCCCCTTCCCCCTATTCTGCTGCAGGTTGAGATATCCCATTTAGTATGTATGTGATTCTCTCCCTGAACCTAATTCAATGAAAATGTGGTTTTGCCTTTTTTCCCTTCCTATTCTCCCTCTCCCTTGTAACCACTTCCCCTTGCTTCTTCTACATGAGATAGTTTACCCTACCCTGTCTCTCCCCATCTCCTCTTGCCACTTTCTTCTCTCACCCCATAATTTCATCCCTTGAGTATTCTCCCTTCCCAACAGAGTCAACCTATGCCCTCTATCCATATATAACTGTAACCATATACACACACATTCACATATGTATTCATATGACCACACACCCTTCTTCCATTATTTTCATAGTGAGAAAGATATCATCAGTCACAGTTATTGCTTTTCCATATAGGAACGTAAATAGTTCAACTTTGATAAGTTCCTTTTGATTTCTTTTCCCTGATTACCTTCTCAGGCATCTCTTGCTTCTTCTGTCTGGATGTCAAATTTTCTATTCAATTCTGGTTTTTTCCTCAAGAATGCTTGAAAGTCCTCTATTCCACTGAATGACCATATTTTCCCCTGAAACAAGATACTCAGTTTTGCTGGGTAGGTGACCCTTGGCTTCAATCCCAGCTCTTTTGCCCTCTGGAATATTATATTCCATGCCCTTCAATCCCTCAGTGTAGAAGCTGCCAGGTCCTGGGCTATTCTGATTGTGTTTCCACAATATTGAAATTGTTTCTTCCTGGCTGCTTGTAGTATTTTCTCCCTGATCTGGGGATTCTGGAACCTGGCTATAATATTCCTGAGAGTTTTCTTTTTGGGATTTTTTCAGGAGGTGATCAGTGGATTCTTTCAACCTCTATTTTGACCTCTGGATCTAAAACATCAGGGCAATTTTCCTTGAGAATTTCTTGAAGGGTGATTTCTAGTTCTTTCTTTGATCATGGCTTTCAGGTAGTCCAATAATTTTTAAATTGTCTCTCCTGGATCTATTTTCCAGGTCAGTGGTTTTTCCCATGAGATATTTCACATTGCCTTCTAATCTTTCATGTGTTTGGATCTGCTTAACAACATCTTGATTTCTCATAAAGTCACTAGCTTCCATTTGCTCCAGTCTAACTCTGAAGGAATGAATCTCCTCAGTGAACTTTTGAAATTCTTTTTCCATCTGGCAAATTCAACTTTTTAAGGCATTCTTCTCCTCATTGCCCTTTTTGGGCCTCCTTTGCCATTTGAGTTAGTCTATTTTTTAAGGTGTTGTTTTCCTCAGTCAGGCTATTGACCCTCATTTCATACTTTTCCTGCATCCTTCTCATTTCTCTTTCCAATTTTTCCTCCACTTCTCTTATTTGATTTTTTAAGTCCTTCTTAAGGTCCTCTATGGCCTGCAACCCGCTCATGTTTTCCCCTGGGGCTTTTGGAGCAGGACTTCTGACCTCACAGTCCTTTTCCTGCTCTATGCCCCAAAAATAGGAGTCTAGGGTTGCATTTTTCTGTTTCTTTTGCCTTGGCATGTTGCCACTTAATTACTTGACTTTTGGGCTTGTTGCCACACTATGGCTTTAAGGCCAGATAGAGGAATTTTCTCCCAAACGTGTGGGGGGAAACTTCCGTTTCTGGCAAGCTGTAAACCCACCCACAACTTCCACCCTAGATCACAATCCAGATACAGGGAGGTTAAAGCAAGAGCGATTACCCCCCAAGACTGATCGCTGGATCTCCATACAGTTAACATGCAGGCCAGGAACTAGAGCTGCCTCTGAAAACTACAAAATGGTGTGTCTCCTCAGCAGCTTCTAGCCCCCAGGGGAGGGAGCTGACGCATTCCCCAAATACAGGTCCCAAAGTCCATAGGACACTAACCTCTTACTTTGTCCTAGGCATGTCTACGTTGATAATTCTGGAGTCGCCACAGCTGCTGGTTTTCTGGGGTTCCTCCAGCCGGCTGCTGGCCCTGCCGCCCTGGGGCTAAAACCTTGGCTCATGCATGCGGACCTGGGCTCGGCTCGGCGTTCTGCGTGCTGCCTGCTGCGTGCTGCCAGGTCCCAGACCACTGCACTGGTCCTTCCTGCAGGGCTGCTGGGCTGTCCTCAGCGGGAGGTTAGCTTCTCTGTGTCGTTCTGTGGGTGCTGGGGCTCCAGAAGTTGTTCAGAGTCCCCTTTTACATAGTTTGGGGGGAATCTGGGGGCAGAGTGGCTTGGATGAGCTGTTTCTACTCCGCCATCTTGGCTCCACCCCCTCATCTTCTTTTTTTTAAGTATGTAATTTCACATGTTACTTTTTAAACTCTTGGTTCTTCCTTCTGAGTTTTTTTCTGTTCCCTTCTAGGCATTTAAGCAAAATATCTCAATGGCTTTCTTTATTTTTTGGCATCACTGTTGCTAAAATCTCCCCTTCTTCCTTCATTAGACTGAGAGAATGGGGAAAAATAACCCTAGTAACAAGTAAGTATAGTCAATAAAAACGAATACATATGGTAGCAATGTTCAAAAACGTGTTTCTTTACCTTGATTCCATCACCTCTTTGTTATGAGGTGGGGAACACATTTTGTCATCTCTCCTCTGAAGACATGGCCCTTTGTTGCTTTGATCAGAGTGCTTAAGTCTTTCAGAGGGGTTATTTATTTATTTATTTTTAATATATAGTGTTGTTTTCCTTGAATCACTTATTCTCCTAATTCTGCTCACTTCACTCTACATCACTTCATACACACAAGGATTTTCTGAAGTCATCTTTTGTCATTTCTCATGGTGCAATAATATATATTACTCATTCATATGCCATAATTTGTTTAGCTACTCCTAATTAATTATATTTCTCTCTCTCCTTCCCCCTCACCCTCCCCCCTCTTCCACATAAACAATCCTTTCAATCCTCCCTCCAGAGATTTGTTTTGCTTTCAGCTATTCCCTCCCACAGGACAGGTAGGTGAGGCAATGACTATAGTACCAGGCCTGGAGTCAGGATGACTCATCTTTGTGAGTTCAACTCTGGCCTCAGATACTTATTAGCTGTGTGACTCCAGGCAAGTTGCTTAACCCAGTTTGCCTCAGTTTCCTCATCTGTAAAATGAGCTGAAGAAGGAAAGGCAAGCTACCCCAGTATCTTTGCCTAGAAAATCCCCAATAGGGTCATGAAGAGTTGGATATAACTTAGCTAAACATAAGCATTTCCTTCCCAGTATTATTATTCCTCAACTACCCGCACCCCAAGTCTCTGTTTATTTCTCTGAGTGTGATTTATTTCTACATCACATTCAAGCTGACTTTGTCCACCTGAGATTGAGGTTTATCTGATGCCCATTCTCCCATATCTTTCTTCATGTTTTTACTCTTCTTCTCATATTAAATGTCTATTTCCCTATAAGATTATACTTAGCAGGGTAAGTTATTCTTGGCTGTAAACATTTCTTTTAGACTTATGAAATATTGCATTCCAAGGGGCGGCTAGGTGGCGCAGTGAGTAAGAGCGCCGGCCTCGGAGTTGGGATGACCTGAGATCGAATCCGGTCTCAGAAAATGAGCACACCCACATAAATAATGACTAGCCGTGTAACCTTGAGCAAGTTACTTTACCCCAATTGCTTTAAAAAAAAAAAAAAAGAAATATTGCATTCCAAGATCTCCTTTCATTTGTGGTAGGAGCTGCCAGTTCTGGTAGGATCCTGACTGGGTTTCCTTGGTACTTGAATTGCTTCTTTATTATATGTGCAGTATTTTTTTTTCTTTAATGTGGGAGCTCTGGATTTTGGCTATGACATTCCTAGGGCTTTTCTTTTAGGGATTTTCTTCAGGAGGTAATCCTCTCTTCACATTGCCCTCTGGTTCTAATATAATTGGGCAGTTTTCAGTTATGATTTGTTGAAATTTAATGTCTAGATTTTTTTTTAAATTATGTTTTTCAGGTGCTCTAATAATTATCTAATTATTACTTTTTAATTTGTTCTCCAAATTAGTTGTCCTATCATTTGGAGCCATTAAAACTACCCAGAGGGGCGGCTAGGTGGCGCTGGAGTCAGAAGGACCTGAGTTCAGATCCGGCCTCAGACACTTAACGCACACACAAACAAAAACACACAAACAAAAACCTAGCAGTGTGACCTTGGGCAAGTTACTTAACCCCAATTGCCCACCAAAAGGAAAAAAAAAACCTACCCAGAGACTAAGTTTAGCAGCAGTCTACTGTTGCTTAGAGCTAAATCCTGGTAAGGAATTAGCAAACCTCAGATAAGGAGGGTGGAACTTAGGTTTTTCTTGAGTTAGACATTTTAAGAACACTGAAAACTTGCAGGTCCTCAGCCTGAGCTGTCTTTGAGGTCCTGAAATAACTCAATAATCTTTTCCTAAACAAAGCAAATGCAGCATCAATCCAGATACTCCCTCTGGAAGTGCACAGGGCCTGATCCTAAGACAAAATACAAAGGGAGAAAGTAGTCTGAAAAAAAATGAGAAGACAAAAAAATGAGTCCCATCATAAAAAAATAATGAGTTAGGGGGCAGCTAGGTGGCGCAGTGAGTAGAGTGTCAGCCCTGGAGTCAGAAGGACCTGAGTTCGGATCCGGCCTCAGATACTTAATGCACACACAAATAAAAACCTAGCCAAGTGACCTTGGGCAAGTTACTTAACCCCAATTGCCCTCCAAAAAAAAGCAAAAAAAAAAAATGAGTTAACCCAAAAGAAGAGAATGATTCCAAAATATCCAGAAGCAAAGACTTAAAGAAAAACATAGCCTGGGTACAAGTTCAACTTGAATTTCTGAAAGAGATGAAGCATGAGTTTTAAAATTAGCTAAAGCTCTTTTTATAAATGAAATGAGAGCTCTAGAGGAAGAAATGAGAAAAAAAGACCTGTGGAAGAAAGAATTGGAAAATTAACAGCTTGACACAAGAGATCTAAAACCTTGCCTAAGCAAAAAGCTCCCTGAAAATTAGAATGAATTAAATAGAGGCTAATGACTTCACAAGACAATAAGAAATATTAAAACAAAATCAAAAGATGGAGAAAATTAGAAACTATTTTATAGCAAAAACAAACAAAAATTTATTTGGGAAACAGATCAAAGAGAGATAATTTAAGAATCATTGGACTACCTGAATGCTGTGATCAAAAAAGATCCTAGACATTATATTTACAGAAATTTAAAAAAAAAACTGCCCAGATTTCTTAGAATTGAGCAGCAAAATGAGTATTGAAAGAAACCATCAGTCATTTGTTGAAAAAAAACTCCAAAATGAAAATTCCCAGGAATATTATAGCCAAAACCAGAGTTTCCAGGTCAAAGAAAAAAATACTGTAAGTAGCCAGAAAGAATTCAAGTATAAAGGAACCAAAGTTAGTATTGGAGACGATTTAGCCAAGAATCACCAAAAGGTGAAAATGAATGCTCAATCATAAGAGACAAACAAGGATAAACTGTTTACATTCTAATATGGGGAGATGTCCCCTAAGAATCCTTCATGATTGGGGGTTATAGGAGAATTTAATTAGACAGAGAGTCCATGAATGGTTCTTTTATGTTTTGATGACATTAAAAGAAGAATGGAAAGGAAGAGAAAGAAGAATACACTGGGAATGGGAGGAAGGGAGAAAAGGGATGAAGAAAATTATCTTTCATGATCAGGGTGCATAAGTAAAAATCTAGTCAAATAAGGAGCAAGGCATTTGGGAGAGTGATTGACACTTGGACCTTCTCATCTAAACTGGGCAAAGAGGGCATAATATACACACATATATACACAAAGTTGGTTACAGTTTATATTTTACTCCATAGGAAAAGGAGGGAAAGAGGAAAAGGGACAGGTAGAAACAAGAAGGGTAGGTTAGAGAGAGAGTAAGCAAAACAAACTCTAAGGATATACAAAATTATTTAAAGCAGCTCTTTCTGTAGAGGTGAAGAATTGAAAATTGAGAGGATGCCCATCAATCGGGGAACAGCCAAGCAAGTTATGATATATGAATGTGATGGAATACAATTGAGAAATGATGAAGGGGGTGGCTTCAGAGAAACCTTAAAAAGACTTACATGATAATTATTGCAAAAAAAAAAATCTAACTATGGTAAGAAATATCAGCATAAGCACCATGATTTAGTTAAAAGAATAAGTGGCATTATAGAAAAAATAATATGATTGGAAGAAAATATGTATTTCAGCATACTCAGAAATATCTATACTATTAAATGAGAAAGATGAAAACTTCTCAGCCCATAAATTTTGTGGGAGCAAGCCAGAATTTTGGTTTCACTCTTTCTGAGCTCTTTACTACCGCCACATCAGCATTAGGCCCCTTCAAAGGTTTTCGACCTCCACCCTTACTTGTGACCTTTTCCCCTCTGTTTCTTTAGTGTCTACCAAATAAGGACATGAACTGTAACTTAGCTCCCTGTCCCACCTCCCATGCCAATAGGAGATAGTGGTGGGCTTCTTTGTTATCCACTATTGAGTTAGATTTTGCACTGACTGAAAGCCCATCTTCCAGCTAATAGGACAGGGGGAAATTCTTGTTCTATCTTTTGTAATATGCCTCATCCTGATGGTTCATACTGGTGAAAGGGACACCCTCTTCTTTCGAAAACTAAATAAACTTCCTGTTCCTTCCTTAAGATATCTCTGACCTTTATTTTTCTGGGTAGGGGATTTTTGGGGTCCCCATACTCCACACACTATTAAAAGAATTTTTTTTCCATAAAAGCTTTTTGTGATTGAAAAAACAAGACCCTAGTATATATTCAAAGTTTCATAAGCTTAAGTTGGGTATCAGTGTGGAAAGTTATATATGCTGTCAAATACACTATGTCCATTGGTTTGATTTCATGTTTTATTTATGACAAGGGATAGTTATATTGAAGGGGATGCTATATCAGGAAATGTCTGTGGGGGAAAATGGCATATTTCACTAATACTTTTGTTGAAAATATCACAATAAAAGCCATAGAAAACGTCAAAAGAATAAAAATGTTGTAATGAAGGATTATAATTACTAGGTAGAAAAGTGCTTGAGGCAGATGGACCAAGTAAGATACAGGATGCCAGATATGAGATAAGATGCAGAATGTGACCAGTGTGAAAAGTGATTAGAGAAGACTATGCCTTGAGGCCTCCCACCATGGACTTATCTGTGTGCTTTCACAAAGCACCCCCAATTCCAGAAAAACTCTTCCCCTCCTCTGTCCTATTCTCTTTGCTTATCTGTATGATAAAGGCACCGCCTGATATCCCAGGCATTTTGGAGCTTGCTCCTCCCATTCTCTTGTCCCCTTTCCCCCATTTCATAAAATTGTATTTACTAGGCACCCAACCCCAATAACAGCCTTTGCCTCCTATGGGGAGCTGGGCCTACCTCCTGTGCTCTGCCTCCCAAATGGAATAGAGCCTGTGGGGCCTCTGCCTCATGGGGAGCAGGCCCACTTGGGTGCATCATCTCAATAAGTGCCTTTTTTTAACTTGGAGACTGTCCAAGTGAATTCTTTCAGAACTATAGGACCCTCATGTCTATTCATCATCATTTCAGGTGGCATCCCAACATTCTTGGGGTACACTTTGAACTTGTCACTACTATCACAGGACTACAATACAGTGCTTTAGATTATTTATACTGCCAGTAAATGATGTAAATGATGTTTATATAGTGTTTTAAGACATACACATTTCTATAGACATCATACTTCTTATTTTTCAGACTTAAAAACCATATGGAAGCTGCAATCTCACCCTAGAACCTCCTTCAGTGCCTGGAACCTCCTTACCTTGGAACAACAATCTTTCCCTGTAGACTTCTCAACACCAAAGATCCTTTGCCCACATAAGACCCCTTTTCCCATTAGAGAGTTCCTTCAGGGCCTCCATTTTGGTGAGGAACCCAGACCTGCCAACCTTCATTCCTCTTCCAGCTGTGTTTCTGAGTTTCTGAACTTTAATGTGATAATATCTGGTCAGCCTCAAGCAATCCATGGGTCTGGGAATTGGGACAAAGTTTCAATCTACTTCCTTCCCCAATTTTCAGCTCCTTTTTCAGTGTTTTCTTCCTTCATTGAATTAAGCTCCTTGAAGACAAGAACTGTCAGACTTTTATTTGAGATAGTGGATGCAGAAAATTTCCCCAGTCAATAAGTTTCCTTTCTTCTAATTGCATTTATTTTGTTTATGTAATGAATTCATCTTTAAAATACCTCTGCAATGTGTTTCCTTTACTCTTTAACTTCTTCATTGTATGACCTTTTATATTTAGACCAGTTATCCATTTGGTACTTATTGTGGTCTAAAATTTAAGATATTAATCTAAATCCTTTTTTTCCAGCAAACTACTTCATAATCTTCCACAATTTCTTGTCAAATATGGAAATTTTCCTTTAGAAAATTTGTATAACATCAAACCACAGTACATGGATTCTAGGTTCTACCACAGGGTGGGGAGTTTGCCTGAAGCCACATGTGCCTTTCTAGATCTTCAGCCTTTTGACTTAATCCAAATTTTACTGCACAAATCCCTGTGGCCTCAAAGCCATTAGTTCCCCACCCCTGTGGCCCATTCTGATCACTAATCTACCTTTTTATGTTTTGAACCAGAAATTCAATTAAATTCATAAAACCAGCCTAACCTCCATTGTCCATCTACTTCCCACCCTTGCGCCTATCACAGTATCAATCCACCCTTGAACTGGCCTAGCCCACCATTGTCTGTAGTCTTCAGGTGGCTTCCCACCCTTAATCACTCATTGACCTCATCTGACTTCTCCTGAAGACCCTCCCCAAACTCCTCCTCTACACCACCCCTAGATTCCTCCCACTACTTTCTGTATGTAAGATCCCATCTTCCCTCCATGTGATGTGAGAACACTATGGAATTTGCTGGCACAGGCTTACTCTGTTTCCAATACAAACGAATTCCTAATAAACTTTACTTTTCTTCGACTGAGAAGATAAATCGAATTCATTCAGCAGGACCCGGCAGGGTGGTATTTTGGGGTCTCCAGAGCAACCCTAACGCTCTTTATGGGTAGCCTCTTCTGGGTGATGGGACCTGGATCCCTACAAGGAAAAGACCATGTCTTTGAAAGCAATCTAGTCCCTGAATTTTCCCATACATTCCAGCAGCTCTGATTACTTGGTCCACCCCAGACTATTTGATCACCTAATTAGCTAATTTGACATTCCTCTCACTATAGCTCTGGGTTTACCCCCAGACTACCTGCATATGCAGACCACTCCTTAATCCCATCTAGATTACCTAATTAGCCTAGTTGATAGTCACTGGGGCACCTGGTGTACCTCAGACTACTTGCCACTCCTTAATCTCATCCAGATCTTTCCCTGTACCTTTTTGCATAGAGGCGTCCTTCTCACCTCCATTAAATTTCAGATTCACTAGGAACTCTGCCTAATTTGTTTAGGCTTTACAATAAATTGCTCCCTAACTGGAAGAAGGTTTAAATGTGTGAATGTAGCCCTGACATTTCAGGGTTCCCAGCAACCTCAAACTGCATCAAACAGATGCAAAATTTATATAAACAAAATCTAATTTTAGGTGAATGTAGTTTGATAACCGCCAATTCAGGACCTTTTATTTTCATAACATTTCATCTTTTCCTTTGAAATTCTTTACCTTCTCTTCAATTGTTTATTATTTTTGTCTAATTCTATAAAGTGGCCCTTTGGTAACTTGATTATTTTAACACTAAATTTGTAAATTATAAAAGCATCATTGTTTTCAATCTATTGTCATGGCTCGGGCATGAAAAATGAACCTTTCTCTATTTCCAGTACTTATTTCTGTGAAGACTGCTTGGGATATTTATATTTATATGACTTGAATGTGTCTTGTTAGGCCAACTCCCAGACATTTCATTCATTTTGTACTTACTTTAAATGGAATCTCCTCTCCTCCCCTCCCCTCTCCTTTCCTCTCCTCTGATTTTATCCTGTGTGATAAAACCAGCTGCTTCTCCCTCAAATTCTTTTGCTCCTGCTGAAACAATACCTAGTTATGGTTTTGCTGTTGTATATTAAATGTCATTATAAAAACATGTCCAATTTAGAGTTTATTCCCAAGAGTCTGCCTTATTCCTGGTTGTGTCGTGTTGTTAAGTATTTATACAGGAAACTCTAGATTTGCAGACTCAAAAGTCGATTCCAAATATTCTTGGTGCACCGTGACACAAACTCAACCTGCTCATGCTCCCCAGTAGTCCTCTCTGGCTCCAACCCTATTCCCTCACCCCACCCCCTCCCCACACCAACATTTGACTGGCTGAAGATCACCTTCATAAAACTCTGAAGGAATGAGGCAAATCTGTCTTCTTAAATGTTGCAGTTATATTAACAGGCACTCTTACACTTGTAAGCACAAGACTTTTGATAACACTGAAAAAGGAAGAGCTTTGAAGAGAAAGAAAATACTGTTTGCTACATTTGGTGGGAAGCCTCTTTTGACTGTCTTTTCCCAGATATTGCTAGGATTTTTTCTTTTGGGAAATGGAGAATGCATTCATCCTAGTTTCAGGCCTCAAATCACAACTGGTTCAGCTTAGTAGCATGTGAATTTTAAAGCAGAAAGCTTATTCTTGATAGTGTTTGTAGCCTAAAGAATTAAAATACAATAGATCTAAAAGATTATATACACATATAAATCAACATTATTCACCAATAGCCTTATGCTCCAGGGGAAGGCATTGTGGTAGTCAGTCAGTCAAGCACTTATTAGTCACCTACTATGTGCCAGAGGATACAAAGAAAGACAAAAGACAGTTCCAGCCATCAAGGGGCCCCTGGGTGATACAGAAACAACTGAATGGATGACACTTTCAATGGCACAGCTGCCCCTCATCCGGAAAGGCCTGGCTAGCACTGTTCACTCTAAGGCAGGAGGGGCATGGGTGTGTTTCAACTAACTGAACTGAACAAATTTCTCCTTGGCTGCTAATACTCACTATAAACCTGCTTTGGATCAATATGCTTATCTTTATTCATCCATTACTCAGTACTGCCTGAATGACCTCTTCCTTCACCCCTTTTGGACATGGTTAGCCAAGCTGATATTGAGCTGACTCCTATGTCTGCCTAATAAGCCTTTGGCTCTCATACTCAGACATAGGACCTGTGAACCATGTCTCCACATACAGATAAATCCTTGAGTAAGTGCCTGTCGTCATTAGCCAGACATATGCCTCTCCCTTCCCAGGCAAGACAATGAGATGCACACAACCTATAAATTCCTCTTGCATAAAGAGTAAAAGGTAGGCTAGCTTGTTAACTCTTAACAACTTAGCTCATTTAATTTCAGGATCTGTATCTACAGAAATCTGCTCATTCATATGGTTGAGAAAATAGCTATATCCACTTAGAGGTCTGATAGAATAACTCTTAACCCTTATTTGTCCACATTGACTTCCTCAAAAAAAAAAATAAACTATAGACATCTGGGGACAAAATTAAAAACCATGTCTTTAATCATAAAGAAATGTAGTTATTTATAAACAATTCGTATTAGGCAGAGTAACTAGATACAGTATTCCTTTTTAAAAATTGCTAGAATGACTGTTGTAACACTAGAGTATAGAGTGTCATTGAGAAAATCAACAATAGTCGGTTCAATGAATTGCAGGTATACCCCATATGGCATCATCAATACCTTATACTCCAAACCTGGAGAGGCAGTTTTCTATAGCTAATAGCTTCAAAGTCAGGAGAACCTGGTCTCCAGCCTCACCTCTGACACAGAAAGGCTTTGTGACCCTGGGTTGAGTCCACTGTTACCTCTCAGAATGCTCCCCACCCTCACCCCCAGTAATTCTCTGAGACTAAGTTATGGAGCAGGTGACTCATTTGTAGGGGGAGTTTCTTCATCAGGAATGTGTCCAGTCCCAAACAAAACGAAAACAGAAAACAAAATCCCAGACAATCAACCCTAATTCCACCTGGTTAAGAAAACCTTTATAATGTGACTCTGACCTGAGGTTGGCTCGGGCTCCCTCAGGTGCCAATTTTAGTCTTTGTTCTTTGCCCCTACCACTCTTACCTGCAAGGTCACAGCTTCTAATTTCTACAAACACCTACTAAAACAAACACCCCTACACTACTCCTTCCCACACAAGAAAAAAAAATCACCCAGGATTCAGCCAAGTCGGAAACTGTACCGGGGCGGCTAAGTGTCACAGGGAATAGAGCACTGGCCCTGGAGTGTGGAGAACCTGAGTACAAATCCAGCCTCAGACACTTAACACAAAAAAATTAGCTGAGTGACCTTGGGCAAGTCACCTAACCCCAATTGTCCTACCTTACCCCCTCCAAAAAGCAAAAAAAGAGAAAATAAATAAAAATAGAGATATAATGATTGGGTTGTTAAAAAATCACAAAGAGTTTGAAAAGGAGGAAGGGAAATTTGTCTTCTGAACCCAGATCCCAGTTCTAATCAGTTAGCCTCCCCCAGCCACCATAGGTTGGATGGACCGAGCCTACAGTTTTTGCTTTGGTCTGTTTGTCTGGGGGATAAATTTTTCTCTTCTGACTGTGGAAATAGCTTTAAAAATTGTTGTTGCTGTTATTGTTTTTTTTTTTTAAAGAAAAACAACAGGCTCAAGTAAGAATTGCCATCTATACTTAGATCTTAAACGAGAGACTACCAGATTCCTGAAGAGGAAACAATTAGCTCCTCTTTCAATCCCCCTTCCAGGATGTAGTGAATTATTTAGCTCTCCATTCAGTCTTGGAAAATGTCTACTACTAGCCCCCAGGGAAGCTCCATTCACTTCTGCTTTTCTTCCAGCAGTAGGTCCACACCTCCCCCACCCCACCCTCTGGCCAATTTTTTATAACCTATATAGTTGTTGGTCTTTCCATTCCATCTTTGCAAACTCCATCTTTTAGATGGACTCTGACTCTCTGGCCCTTCTCTATTGGCTGCTTATCAGCTGAAAACCTGGGGGAGAAGGCAAGAGGTGAAGGGGGGCGGGTCTACACATTCACTTTGACTTAAGTCAGTCAGAATTGTTAATGTATTCTAGCATATTCCCCATGAATACTCATCATACTCTCAGGGCTCTGTAAAGACAGATTCCAAGGGTTTTTTCTTCTGTCAATAAGGTTATCAACAAAGGTCAAGAATACAATTTTTTATCATTTTTGTTAAAAAACCTAACTGCACTACCTCCCCCCACCCATATTTCACCTAAAGTTGTGTATTTGAGGAATCATTTAAAATTAATAGAGCTATTCCTGTATGAACATTCTAGGTTTACTTAGCATAAACATCGTCACATGATCACATATAAAAAAACCCAATTAGCAATCACACATCTGAGACTTTTGCTTCTGTGTGTTTATTTTTTCTGGGCTTTGGGGAATTTTTATCAAGGGAAAAAGTTAAGGCCTTTCCACCTGTTCTGTTATGAAAAGATTGCTTAGGGCCAGTATACAGTCCATGGTTATAACCACTTAACCAGGGTCAAGAACATTCAGAAAGTCCCTCAAAAGCAGCAATCAAAAGTCAGAGTCAGGCTATCAAGATTAGGTTGGAAGCAAAGAGTGTGAAGGATTTGAGGAAAACATATTTAGTAAATGGAATTGAGGTCAAGAACAGCTGCTAAGCTCATCAGTGTTTAGGAAAGTGAAATAAAGTTGCTAAAATAAAGATTTAAACACTAGAGGTCAGTGTATGATGGGATAGGAAAATTTGGAGCCAGGCACCATCTCTAATTGGCTCAGAATTAAATATCTAGCTATCTTGTTCATCTTACCCCAGGTCACAAGCTCTTACCCAATTAACCTCCTTCAAGTGACCTAATGGCTTCAAACTGGGGATAGAGCAGAGGTGGGGAAAAAGTACTTGAATAAGAATAGAGACTAGGTCCAGAACTGAAGTTCTACTGAGATGTACTGCCTGCAGTCTCTTTACCAAGGGTCCACTGCCCAACCATCTCCACCCCAAGAGAAACTAGGACTCCACTCCTACCCTGCCTTGTGCTTATAGTCAGGAACCAGGCCTCCTTACCATTTCCTGCATTCTCCCTGCCTTACCCCACCTCCTTTTTCCCCTTTCCTACATTTTATTCCTTCTTTATAGGCTATCTTCTTCCATTAGAACATAAGGTCCATGAGGACAGGGACATGGGTGCATGTCTGGACCCTCAGTGCACAAGAGTGCCTGGTAAGTGTTTAATAAAGTTTTAATAAGTGTTTAATAAACTATCTATACATCTAACTATCCATCTATCTACTGTGTATGTCTCATCTGTCTGTCTATCTGCCTATCATCTCTCCATCTCTATATATCTCTCTATCAGCTGTCTGTCTACCTATCTTCTATCTGTCTATTATTTGTCTATCTGTCCATCTATCTTAAATGGACTTGAGAATTGAATGAGAACAGAAGAAGAAATTAGGTCTGGAGTTGCAGTTACAGAATACATATAAGTCTCATACTGAGACTGTGTTTAAGCACAGGTGATATGGATGTATGGCAATCAGGATGGTAAGAATGCTCAATTTACAGTCAAAAGTACTGGGTTTAAATTTTAGCAATTCTATTTACTAACTGTGTGACCCTGAGGGAATCATTTTGCTTTTCTGGCATTCATTTTTTATAAAATTAGGGAGTTGGACTAGAAAATCTTGGAGGTCCTTTCTCTGGTACTCTAAGGTTCTGATGGAATCCTAATAAAGCTACTCTCAGCCCCAACATTCTAACTTTTAGGCCCCACTGAACAGCAGGCCCACTCACTCCCCCTCTTCTGCCCCTCACTCAATGTCCTAATTTCTTCATAGAGGCCTTACTGCTCACTAGAACAACCGGTGTGTTCACGAATTCATATTTCTCACAGAAACAGCAGGCATGTCTATGTGATGGGATCCAGGCCATTGCCTCTACCTAGTCTCTGCCCCCAGACCTATTCCCATAGAAACAGGTGTGTCCATTCACTCAACCACAACCACATCTATCTAGTCCCAGACAACAATATTCAACCAGTCAGAAAGCAGTACCACCAGAATACCCAAGCACGATGTGGACCCAAAAACAATAGAAGGGACTTTCCCTAAGTAGGCGCCTGTGCAGTCATAGCAAAAACTGTACTTTAGGTGAACTTGTGATGTAGAGAGGCTTATATAATATCATTATCATATATTACACCCCCCTCCCCCTGGGTTTTTCTGTATGCATTGTGATAATCAGGGCATAGTTCCACTGTGACTGGAACCCCTCCCCTATTTCCTAGTCCTTTAATAAACTCCTCCTGCCTTTTCAATATTCATAATTTTTATTACATAATTACATCTTTATTCTATAAAAATCCATCTTGCTTTCTCTGAAGTTGCTTGTTCCTCTTGGAACTTAGAATGCTCAATGAGAGGTGTCAATCTCAATAAATGCCTATATTTGGATTAAAGATGGTCTGACTCTGAATTCTTTGAGATGTTTCCACCACAATATGTCATCATGAAACTGCAACAGTTCTATGGTTCAATCAATGATAATTATTTATAGAAAATGATGAAATTAATCCTGAAGTAAGACCATCATTTTAGCATTGGTAATGACTAAAGCCTATATATACCCCAGCTATTTTGAAGTATAGGTGTGTGCATGCATATGTGTGTGTTAGCTACAAACAAAAACTATCTCATACATACATATTCAGATATTTGTAAATGATAATTTGTGACAGGTCAGAGATAAACTGAGAGGAAAAAGGATAGGAGGAAAAATATAGTGGTTTATGAATAGTAAGGAAGAAAACATTTATCAAGTACCTTACAAATATTATCTCCTTTGAGACTCATAACAACCCTGGGAGGTATGTGCTATTATTCCCATTTACAGTTGAGGAAACTGAGGCAGACAGAGGTTAAGTGATTTGTCCAGGGTCACAAATCTAGTAGGTATCTGATACCAAATCTGAACTAAGATGTTCCTCAGTCTAGACCAGGGTTCAGACTTCTGTGCTACTTAGCTGTATATAGAAAATAAAAAAGATAGGAACAGGAACAGAAGAAACTTACTGGTGGGGAGGGGGAAGCATAATAAGATAAATAAAGGACAGGGCTAAGTGAATCAACATAAGATCTGTAGGACAACAGAGTAAAAGATATAACTAGGTGAGGTTTCTTGGTAAAAGACCTAAGGCCAGTAGGAACTATAGAGAGTATTATGCATTTAAGTAAATCCATAACTTTTCTTTATTTTAGAATTGAAAAGAGGGGTGAAGAGAAGATCATGGTGTTGGAGGGGCTGAACACCACGATAGTGCCCATGAAGAGATGAGTGGGTCATTGGTAATGGCAGGTTAAAAAAAAGAAAAAAGTCTGCCATTGAATATTTGCCTTTCACATAGTGTAAATATTCCTTTGGTAACACAAAGTTGGGATGCGTTTTTTCCATTTAATTTCTGAGACTTATGTTTGCTCAGGCTTTTTTAGAAACCCTTTCCTAACAGAGAGGCTCCCGAAACTGGGAAGTAGGATTAAGGAATTTCCAAAAGCCACATACTGGGTAAGAACAGGGGTTTGAGTTTAGATAGTTTATGATTTTTTTGGACTTTGTTTTGTCTTCTTAGAAATTGCCTAGATATTAGGGGATATTGTCACATTTTAGATATTTGGTCAAACGTGGGCCCTGATTAAAAGAACCATGCAAGGATCTCAGCTCTGTTTTTGAACAACAAAGTCATAGACAGGGTAGAAAACGTCCCTGGATTTCTGTCCTTTTTTGTTTCAGAAAGTAATTGTGTAATGGAGCCATGTAACAGAAGGAGATGCCTTTATGACTTGGACATCTCAATGTGTGTGTAAAAAAATGTCATTTAACTTCAGTGTATGAATAGTATACTTTTAATAGTAGTGAAACCAACCTGAAATGAAATAAATACAGTATTCTATTTGACCTTTTTGAATTCATAAACATGTTTGAGGTAAGCAAGAAACATGCACGTTTACATGCTATACGAATAATATGTCCTTGAGCTATGCAACATATGGCTTGTAGTCTAGGTTTTGTTGGAAAAATACTTTCATCCAGGCAGCAGTTCCAACTTTATCCTTCCTGTAGCAGATGGGATGGCCTCCTCCAACCCTCTTAATGGTTCTGCATATGTAATTCTTGAGGATAGAGTGTTTGGGATCATGCTATGTCCTAGAAAGAAAGACAGGAACTCTATAAGAATTTAGGAAAAGGAGTTGGAGGTAGTTTATTTATAGTTGGAGGTAATTTAGGGGAAGACTATGAAGGTGAACTTGAACTACTTTGCTACTCCTCTTCTATGTCTTAGTTCTTTTCTCTCTACTTTCTCTTCCAGACCCTTTTTAAATTTGTTTGAGTGTATGTGTGTGTGTGTGTGTGTGTGTGTGTGTGTGTGTGTGTGCGCTCTTGAGTGCACGAATGCTTCAAATGCCTTTCTTTCTTTGAACATTCCTTTGCTTAACATTTTGGACTGCATCTTGAGCTCCTTTGCTTTTCTGAACACATTATTATTCCGTTCCCTTCTATGGTTTGTGTTGGGTGCAGAATAGTCTTGTGTTATTTGAATTTTCTCTCCTTTATATTTGGAGAGCTTTCTGTCTTGCAAAATGTGTTTCTCATTGGAATTATTAAATTTATGAAGATTGAAGTGCAGAATTTTTTTTCTTCTGGAGAATATCTATAGATTCTTTCCATTGGCACTTCATATTTTTGTCTTCTGAAGTTCCCAGAAGTTTTCTTATATTGCATCTTATATGGTGCTGATCAGGTTTTTAACCTGTCATGTTCTTCTGGGAGGTCTATGATTTTTAAGGTGTTTTTACACATCCTGTTTTCTAGATCAATGCATTTTGCTTATATAAACAACACGGGCTTGTTAACATTTATTGCATTTTGCTTCTCTTCTTTTAGATTGTCCTTTACTTCAATATATTTGTATTCCCAATCAATTGTTCTCTCTTTGCATCCTTGAAAATACTTGCCACAGTCAGCCAGTCAGTCAACTAATAAACATTTATTAAGCATGTACTATGTGCTTACCAAGGCACTGTGCTAAGTGTTGGGAATTCAAAGAAATACAAAATACAGTCCTTGCCCTCAAACAATATAATGGGGGAGAGACAATAGGTAAAAACAATCTCTGTACAGGATATATAGGAAATAATCATTAGAGGAAAAGACTTCCTGTGGAAGATGAGATTTTAATGGGGACTTGAAGGAAGCCAGGGAAGCCAGGAAGCAGAGATAAGGGAGAACATTTCAGGAACAGGGGAAAGCCAGTGGGAAACCACCCAGAGTTAGTTAGGAGGTAGAGTATTTTGTGAGAGGAACAACAACAAGGCCAGTGTCATTGGATAGAAGAGTATATGGTAGCAGTAGGAAGCCAATGTATATGTAAGGTTTAAGAATGGAAAGGTAGGGGTGGGGAGAGAGTGGCAGACTGGGTTATGAATAACCTTTAACACCATCAAGAGGATTTTAAATTTGATCCTGGAGGTGTTAGGGAGCCATTGGAGTTCACTGAGTAGAGGTGTGACATGGTTGGACCTGAACTTCAGGAAAATCACTTTGGCAATTGAACAGAAGGTGGACTTTAAGTGAAGAAAAACTTGTGGCAGGCAGAGCTAGTACTCTATTGCAATAGTCCAGGTATGAGAAGATGAAGGCCTATACCAGGGTGGATAACAGTATCAGAGAAGAGAAGGAGGAATATTCAAGAGATACTACAAAGGTAAAATTGACTGATTTGGAAGAGGGGCAGGGAGTTAAAATATCATGAGGAGTCAAGGATGATACATAGGTTATGAGCCTGGGGGACTAGGAGGATAATGTGTGTTAGTGTAGTAATGGTTGGTTGGTTATTGTCCTTTTTTATCAAAGAGGACCAAAATTATATCACTATGCTGGAGTCAAGTTTCAATGTGTCCTACTGTGGCTAATCAGACCAATACGAGCTTAGAATGCTCTACCATAAGTTGGGCACAAATAGTCTGTATGAACATTTGGGGTAGATTCTCCAGATTTGCACATGCTACATTTTCTTTGAGCTGTTTCAATTCTGCTTTGCTCATAGAGCACAGTACCTTCTCTGATGTGGGCACACCATGTTGAGTAATCCTGTGCTAGTGTTTCCTATGTCACACAACCAATTCCAAAGTTCTTAAGAGAGGTCTTGAGAATGTCCTTGTATCACTTCTTCTGGTCACCATGTAAATGCTTGCCCTGTGTGAGTTTTCATATAACAGTCTTTTTGACAAGCTTTCATTTTTGCATTCAAACAACATAGCCAGCCCATTGGAGTTGCACTCTCTGAAACAGAGTTTTAATGCTTGGCAGTTTAGTTCAAGGAAAGACCTCAGTGCCTGGTACTTTATCCTGCCAGGTGATCTTCAAAGTTTTCCTAAGACAATTCAGATAGAAGTGATTCAGTTTCCTGGCATGGCATTGGTATACTGTCCAGGTTTCACAGGTATACAACAATGAGGTCAGTACCACAACTCAGACCTTCAGTTTGGTAGTTAGTCTAATACCTCTTTTCTCCCATACTTTCCTTAGGAGCTTCTCAAACATTGAGCTAGCTCTGGCAATGGTTGCATCAATCTCATTATCAATGTGTACTTCTCTGGAAAGTACACTATCAAGGTAAGTCAACTTATCTACAGCTTTCAAAACTTTTCTATTTGCTGTAGCTGATGGAGCACCTGTGTTTTTTTGGTGTTAATTATTCAGCCAAAATTAGAACGAGCAACAGAGAATTGATCCATACTTTGTTGCATCTCAGCTTCAGAGGCTGTATGGAATGCATAATTATCTCCAAAGAGAAAATCATGCACCAACACTCCCTCCATTTTGGTCTTGGGTTGTAGCCTTTTCTGTATTTCTATTTTTTTTTTTGTTTGTTTGTTTTTGGAGGGCAATTGGGGTTAAGTACCTTGCCCAAGGTCACACGGCTAGGTTTTTGTTTGTGTGTGCCTTAAGTGTCTGAGGCCGGATCTGAACTCAGGTACTTCTGACTCCAGGGCCAACGCTCTATTCACTGCGCCACCTAGCCGCCCCGGGTTGTAGCCTTTTCAAGTTGAAGAATTTACCATCAGTGCAGTAGCTGACCTTTTCATCCTCATTGAAAGCATTTGACAAGGCTGAAAATATGCTAAAAAGCATGGGAGCAAGCATACAGCCTTGTTTCACTCCATTGGTGACTAGGATGGCATAAAAGCATTGTCCATTATCTAGAACCCGAGCAAGCAATTGAAATTGAAAGAAATTGATGTGCAATGCTGAGGAACTTCTCTGGGCAACCAAATTTTGACATAATTTTCCATAAGCCCTCATGACTAACAGTATCAAAGGCCTTGGTCAGATCTATAAATGTTGTGTTCAGACCTCTGTTTTGCTCCTGGCATTTCTCCTGGAGTTATCAGTCAGCAAACACCATATCAACTGTTCTTCAGCCCTCTCTGAAGCCATACTGGTTCTCAGGTAGATAACCATCTTTCAGGTGAAGGATCAGCTTATTAAGGAGGACTCTGACAAGAACCTTGCCAGCAATGACTAAAAGAGAGACTCCCTTGTGATTGTCATAGGACAATCTATTTCCTTTACCTTTACAGAGACAGACAATGGAGACATCCTTGAACTCCTAGGGTATAACCTCTTCTTGCCATATAACCTGAAAAATTTCAGTTAGCATTTGTATGAGCAATGGACCTGCTACTTTTAAAATTTGAGCTGGATAAACTCAGAGGATAGTGTAGTAATAGTAGTCTGGAAGGAGGAAGAGTTTGGGGAAAAGATAATGAATTCAATTTTGGATATGTTGAGTTTAAGGGATCTCCAGGATATCCAGTTTGAGATGTTAAATAGAGATATGGTTGGTTGGTTGTTAGTTAGAGATATGCAACTGGAGATGAACAGAGAGGTTAAAACAGGATAAGTAGATCTGAGAATCATCAACAAATAGATAACTGAATCCATGGGAGCAAATGAGATCACCAAGTATTAGAGGGAAAAAAGAAGAGGGCCCAGGGCAGAACCCTGTGGGATGTCCAAAATTAAGGGGATTGAGTTGTATAAAGATTTAGCAAATGAGATTGAGAAGAAGTGGTCAGATAGATATCAAGAGAACCATGAGAGAGTCGTGTTTCAAAAACCTAGAGAGAAGAAAGTATCAAGAAGAGGGTGATCAAGAGTGGCAAAGGCTGTACAGAGGTCAAGGAAGATGAGGACTGAGAAAAGGTCATTGGATTTGGCAATTAAGAGATCACTGGTAACTTTGGAGAGAACAGTTTCAGTGGAATGATGAGGCTTGGAAGTGAGATGGTAGGAGGAAGTTTCTTTTTATAAAATTTGCTAATTATTTCTGCTGTGCAGGCCATAAATGCCACCGTTTGTTTCCTTGTAGCTTTTGCTTCCACATTTCTCATTTTTTTTTCCTTGAATTAGTTGGAAACATCTCTGTGTGATTCCACGCTCTCTTGGAAATCCATGTTTCTCTATGTCATCAGGTATTGGTTCAATTTCCTTTATTCTGCAATATGTATACAGAGAGATTTCTGTTGGTTTAGATGTTTTAGTATCTATTTTAATATCTTCCCTCTTGATTCCTTTGTGCTCTAAGTTTTTAACTGAAGTCTCCTGAAATCTTTGGTGGTTCCAGTACTTTACTGGTTTTATTTTCTTATTACTTAATATTTGAATTATTTTCCTATGATGGTAGATTCCTCCAGGGGCTGGGCCTCAAAACTATAGCAGCTTCCTTTCATGCTAGGGAATTAACTTTTCACTACAATCCCTGCCCCAAGTGACTTGAGCAGTTGGGGATGGGAGGGAGAAGACCTGACTTCAGCTGAATGTTAGGCCCCTTTCCTTCAGGTATGGTGCAGCTTATCACATACATGCTTGTGTCCTATTCTGCTTCCTTCTGTTTAGTTCTCTGAGTGAGGATACAGGACAGAGAATGTTTTGCCTTCCAGTACTACCCTGAAAGTGAGTGGGTAGATTTGAGGTCTGTTGCTTTTTATCATAGAATGGTGGGGTGAGTTTAGTCGTAGAAATACGTTGGCAAAAACTGCAGCAACAAAGAATTTGCTGAGTGCATCTCAGAGCATAAGCTGATGGGTTGGGTTGCATGCTTTTTTCCTTTTTTTGCTTTTTGGAGTGGGGAGAGGCAGGGCAATTGGGGTTAAGTGACTTGCCCGAGATTACACGGCTAATAAGTGTTAAGTGTCTGAGACCACATTTGAACTCAGGTCCTCCTGACTCCAGGGCTGGTGTTCTCATCCAAATTACTGTTGGAATCATATACCAATCTTTAGGACACCATTTTATCTTCTTCATTGACTTCAACCCCAGTTTCACAGTGTTCTTTAAGAGAAACTATCCTACTTTTTAGATCCAGGATTCTAAAGTCACCTTCTCTGATCAGTCTCCTTTCTCCCAACCTCTTCCACTGAACTGATCCTTTACCTTGAACATGACCTTTGGCCCCTTAATCCCTTCCATTCTTTCTCTTCTCTGACTTTCCCAATTATTGTTGTATTAGGTCTAGGTGGATGTTAGGATTGTGTGTTGGGAATGAGTGTTTCATATGTTTAGATACTTACTAACACTGTGAAATCATTAAGTTACTAAATAATCCAACAATACTTAAGTTGCTACTATGTACAATATGGTGTAATAAGTGCTTCAGAAAATACAAAAATTAGTGGAATTTCATTTCTTCCCTCAAAGTAGATTTCATTAAATATCTTGATCAATTGATCTAATTAATATGGCTGTTCCATCCAAATATGTAGATCCATTCAAGCTTGTCTATCCTGTTTTACTCTCATCTATGTCATTCTGCAAAGTTGCCAGTGGGAGTCTGCCTAGTGTGCTGGGGGCTTTCTTTGATTTTTCTTGTTATCAAGAGGATGTTATCATTATCCATTGTTATCAATGGATCACATAACCTTTGGTCAGCCCTTACTTTCACCATGCTGTTGAGGTTTAGGGATGCTGGGACCCAGAAATGATGACACACAGGTCCTGCCTGAATGAATTCAACCCAAGCCTTCTTTCAGCCAAAGGAAAACAAGATTTATTAAAGATCTGCCATTCTGGTCAGATTCTTAAGGAATCTGAATATTTGTATCACTAATGCAAGCAGACCAGATTGAATCTTAGCACTTTCATAGAAACAAGATGGATCTACATACAGAAAGATGTGGGAGGGATCTAAGAATGGCCAACTAGTCTGGGGTGACTAGAAGAAGGGTCTAGAGAGGATAATCATGGAAATGTGAGGAAATAATCAGGAAATGTCACCCAGGCTGGGGTGACTGTGAGGTAACAGAAAAGGACTAGGAATGCCAGGAGCTTGGACCACTGTGACCAAGGGAAAATGAGATCTAGAAAGGATCAGGGATGGGATGGGGCCAGGTGCAGACAACAAAAAGCCAGTTGACTGGGATGCATAGATGCTTCAGGTAAACACCAGATCAAGGAGGAAGATTCAAGGAGAGTTCCTGGGAGTTTTCAGAGCCTGTGCCCTGTCAATGTGACCAGATATTTAGCTGCAACTTCCTTCTATATTCTAGTTTTCTTTATAGCAAGAATGGTAAAAATGGTACCATTCAATTGCTTGAATTCTATGTTTGCTAATTGGTAATAACTAACTTATGAAAATTGTGTGATTCTTAGTGCCCTCTGCCACCTACGCAGAGCAGAATGCCACTTTGTATATTTTTATTTATTTCATGGTTTGCCATGGTCCAGTTGGGCAGCCCACTGGTGACGATCTCAATAAATATATAGAGTAGACATAATTGTAAAAAATCAGCTGTTAGAATTGATTTCCCCCCCAATTGAATAATATTTTAAATACCCTGGAAAAACTTTCAATTAAAAACTTTGTCATGGGGCGGCTAGGTGGCGCAGTGAGTAGGAGTTCCGGCCTCGGAGTTTGGATGACCCGAGATCAGATCCGGCCTCAGAAAATGAGCACCCACGCATAAATAATGACTAGCCGTGTAACCTTGAGCAAGTTACTTAACCCCAATTGCTTTTAAAAACAAAAACAAAAACAAAAAAAACCAAAAAACTTTGTCATGGATTCTTTAGTATAATTTTTTTTGTCATAAATTTATATTTGTGCATATTGGTTATATTTAAAGCAAGGCATACCAGCATTTTAAAAGGACAGATTTCAGTGTAAAGGAGTCCAAAGTCCTGGGCTGAGTCACATCTTTGCCTCTTCCATTGTAAGGCAAATCAATTCACTTTAATTTTCTTCATTTCCAAAATGAGGATAATACTTATGCTAACACATAGGGTGGTAAAGTTTGGCTCAAAAGAAACAAAGTGAATAAAGTATTTTGTAAAAGTAAACAATTGTCATTTTAAATGATAAAGAACTTCACACTTAAGAGTTTAGGTTTGGTCTAAGAAAATATTTGAACCATTTGTAAGATAAGAAAAGTTCTCAGGAAGGTTAAGTTTTTGAACTTCGGTTAAGTCAAGGTTTGGCAATAAAACACAGGCAAAATACACTCTTAAGTACTTTGTTGTAGGATTTGTTTGATTTTTAGCAAATAGAGAACCTCAATAAAACATTATTAACTTTAAAACTTGGAGGGGGGTGCATATAGGGAATATTTTGTTTAACTATGCAAATTTTCAACCTAGGTTCAGTTTTTCTTGTTTCCTCAGGGTGAGGAGGGAGATGTGGTGTGAGAAAGAGAAGGCAGATCTTCATGAAAAATAAAATGAACTTTAATTTTAAAAGGAAATCAATCTTCCTAAACATAGGAGTTTCAAATTCATTTTTGTGCATTCTCTAAATCAAACCTTTTCAGCTTTTCCGCATCCCCATTAAAGACACCAGGATTCATTAATTTGTCTGGATGTGTGATTGGAAACTGTACTAAATGAAGATTTTAAAGCTATGGAGTTATTGAATTCAGAAGGCCTTTTGCATGGGATTTCAAGGAAAAGCTTCCACTCAGGATTAGTTGTGCTGTTAGACCATTATTCCATAAAAGCAGAGCCCCATTTTCAAGCTTCAGGAGAAGAGCTGAACATGACAGAAGATGAATTTCAGTGGACCAGTCTTTCTCATTGTTGGTTTAAGGATCTCCCCCCCCTCTAGTTTCTATGGCAACAGAGGATCTGTATTCCAATCACATTCTCAGAAAGGGTTGTTTTCCTCATCATGAAAAATGAACCTCTATAAAAGATAGTACTTAATAAGAATTCCGTAATGTTAAAAACAATGTACATATCTGAAGGGTATCAGGAATCTTTCACTAAATGTGGAATCTAATATAATGAGTTGCTTTTGTTGTTTTGCCATCTTTTAATAAATAAAATACCTCACACTGACTTAGGCATAGAATTGAAAAAAATGTGGTGTCCAAAATGAACAAAAAATAACCTACCTACTAAAATGAGAAATCAAGAAACCAAGGCTTAAAATGGCCAATAAGATTGACGAGTGTTAAGAAAATGGGATGCTTTGCAGGGAGGTGTTATACTGTATATGATTTACCTTCCTATAGTTCAATATTGATTTTTCTGCTGTTTCATTTGCTTAAAAAAATGAAAATTTCATTCCCTTGGCATACTGTAGTGGAGAAAACTGTTGCCAAATTGCATACAGTGATAGTCTAATTTAACTGTAAATAAATCACTGAGTAAATTTAACAGTAAATAAATGTTAACATTAGAAGCATCTAATGTATCACAACGCAATTGTGAACTATTTACATGGTCACGATTGAGGTAAATTAATGTATTTTGTTTTTATCCTTCTCTTTTTTTAAATGAAGGGCCCTTTCTTCCCCCTTCAAATTAGGAGCCAACCTACTTAGAAACTATTTTCCACGTCAATAAAAGGACTTACCTTTTCCCAACCTAAATACGGATACATTTATATCCTTCATGTCTACTTCCTCCTAATTTTAATTACATTTAATTGCACAGACTCTGGATGGAGACGGCCACTTCTGAGATACAAATTCCTGTCTAAAACCCCGCTCCAATTTTGCAATTAATCAATAATCCAGTTCTTCCTAGGATTTGAGGGAAATAGGAACGTTTCGGTAGTGCAGGAAGGGGGCGCCAAAATGCCGCAAATGTTAAGTTCAAGTCCAGGACTATGAAGCCTTTTACCCCAAAGTAAATTTCGCTTTAATCAAATCTAACAGCTGTTAATTGAAAGTTTTTCTACCTTTCCTTTTTTATTTCCTTCTTTCCAAAACGGAAGCCAGGTGTGCAGTACTGCCCAACATGCTGTATTTAGGGGATTAATTGGTGTGTCGGTTTTACATACTCGTGGCAGCTTTTTGCCAACATTAACTTGCCACAATTAGAGGTTGAAAACGTGCGGTTCTTGGCTGGACAGCTGCTAGATGCCTAGAAATAATCCCTTTATTTAAGGCGTGGCTGCCAACCCTCCCCCCCCCCCCCTTTTTTCTTTTTACCAGGACAGACCCGTTTCCTTAGCTTTTTTCTTCTTTCCTCTCTCTTGCTTTGCTAATTCCCTGTGCCTCTTGTCTTTGGGGGAGCCGGGGGCTAAGCAGAAGCATTCTCTTTCCAAGTCACAGTCCAGGCACTTCAGTGCATTTAGCCAGCGGGTTCCTCGACCTTTCTTTATCTTCCCTGAAGTTGGAAGAGCCATGCTGCCGAGCCTCTAGCCTTCTGGGTGGTTCGGAGCTAAGTCCATCTCACTTACAGAAGAGAAGAAAAGAGGGATGTTTGCGGCCGTAGTGGTCTCAATTTCGTGGACTTCAGTCCCTCGGTCTGAGGGAACAATAACCTTCCAGTAGCCCCCCAAACACCAGGGTCTTCCCACGCAGAGGATTTCTGGGCAATAGCTAGGGAGAAGAAGCTTCTTTTCCTCAATGCTAGGATCCCCGCTAACTGGTAGCACTGTTTGGAAAGGTTAGCTGTTGCAAGCAAGGTAGTAATGGACCTTGCCTCCCAGAGCTCTTAGCACCTCTCCTTAAAACGTTGGGTCTCGACGCCCCCTTAAGACTGGGTGTGAGCGGGAGCTGAGTCTTTCCAATAAATAAAGCAATGGGGGGGGGGGGTGCGCAAACACACAGAGCTGGCGTGGCTTTTGAACTACCCATAGACTGTTACCAAGAGGCGAAGGGGGAGGGGAGGCAGGCGGGGAAGAGGGAGGGAACGAGGGAGGGGGGAAGGGAAGGAGGGAGGCAGGCGAGGGGAGGGAGAATGAGAAATGCAGAGGCAGCAGCGGCGGCGGCGGCAGTAGCAGCGGCGGCATAGCTCCAATAGGCTTCCCTCACTTCAGTCTCCGCTCTCGAGCCCGGGAGAGACATCGCGCCACCCAGCCCCAGTCGAGCGGACCCTAGGCTCCCTGAGGCTCTCTTGGTGACACCAGGGCTCACCGCACACATACCGAGGGGGCGGAAAAGAGAACAAATCCAGGTAAGGAGGAGCATCTCCTTTCTACCATTTACACATTGCATACACGGGGAAGCATTGCTTTAGAGCCCCTTTGCCTCCTGCCTCCTGCCTCCCTTCCTCTTCTTCCTCCCCGAGCCCCTTCTTTCTTCCCCTGGAGCGGGAAGGTGGGGGGCTGAATTTGAAGGAGTGGAATGGGGGAAACGCCTCCACATTCAAACAGAGGAGCCGCCTGGCTGGGCTCAGGGCGAGCCTCTGGCTTCTGTAAGGAGAGAGCTATGAATTAATGCGAGGCTTCCAATCGGATCGAAATAATTGCTCAAAGTTTGCACTATTTGTAAAGAAAGGAGGCAAGGATTGGGATGGGAATGATTAAAGGGGGATGGGGGGCCGTAGTGGGTTGGAGAGCATAGCCAAGGAAGGAAGCTATTGAATATAAAAAATACACACACACACCTTAACTTGGGTGGAAAACAGTTTTTTGAGGGTTTAAAAGAAACGTGTAATTGGAGCGAATTACAATAAGAAAATGCTTCATGCTAGGGGCATGGCAGAGAGAAAAGATGGAGGGGGCTCGAGTGGGGGTGGGGGTAGGGATGGGGTGGGGTGGGGGTGGGGAGGAGGAAGGGAGAAGAAATGGGGGATCTTTTGGTACCTTAACCAGAAGGGAGATGGGAATAGGGTGCTGCTTTTAGAAATTTGCTATATTTACCTGTGGCAATTTTAGGATCTTTGATTTTGGGGAGCCAGGATATCAAGATATATAGGCAATAAAACATGAATCTGAAAACATGCTTAGAGACTCATAGCTCTATCCTTCAGCATGGCAATATAATCTTTCCACTAACCTATTGTGATTGTTGAACAATTAATATTTCCTTCCTAGTGTTCAGTAAAGGCGCTCCGTGTTTTTAATCCAGTGACTGGTCAGTGTGTATCCGCTTGGAATTGACAGCATGCTAGCTGCACGGAAACGGGGTTTAATCCCACTGTGGTCAACGCTTTATGCAAATGTTTGAGGTTTAGCGGCTTGCGCCTAAACCTAGCTAAGGCTGCAACCAGACTCCGGTTCCCGCCCTCCTCACCCTCACTTCATTTTCTCCCACCAAACCTCTCCTCCCTCTTCCCCCTCGCGCCCCCCCCCCCCACCTCCCCAACCAAATTCGCAGAGCTGGTTGACTATCGCATTTCTTAATTGCAAGCAAACTGCCTGGCTCGGAAGCGCAGTTTTTCCATGAATATTCATCGAATGCTTTGCTGGGATCCTTATCCCTGTGCTACCATAAAGATTTCAGCCTTGAAACTACATAGACTCCGCCTGTCCATGTAATTTTTTCCTGCACTGAAGCAAACGGCATCTACACATTTTTAGAATAATCTGTATGAATACTATGACCCTATTTCCCCAGAAGCTTCTTCCCAGATGTTTAGTTTTGTTGAGTGAACACTCAAACATCCATGTTTCTTGTATGTCGGGTTGAATCCACCCCAAGATACTGCTGCTCTTGCTAATAGACCAGTACTGCGGTGAAAATGAATGAAACTGGACTGTAATTACCTATTCCTTTGTCTTTGCCTCACGCATGCGCCAGAGAGCTGGGTGTGGAGAGGGACATAGGCAGCTTGATCTCTCCATCACTAACCAACCTCATATCAGAATCGGTGGAACAAAGGCCTAAATGTAGCATTAGACCCAGAGATGTAATGGCAGGTCTTTGGGGGAAGGAGGGAAACGTTCTTTTTCTACAGGATGTCATCTCTTGCTTTCTTAATGATGAATGTGACAATGTTAATTTTTTTGAATCCAACTATGCCCCTAAAATATTAAGGGTGAGATTTACTGTATTCTGATTTTTCTATACTTATTAATAATGACAGCTTCCCTACCCCAGTACTTTATTACAAGTAAGGGTACTATTTATTAGTATCTCTTCATTCTTTGTCCTCCACACGTGATTCTCTATTGTATTATTTGATTAAATCAGATCTGCTGACCATGAAGTGATCTGGGTGTTGCCTATGGCATCACTGCTCTGGGAAGTTTACTACTGGAAATCACACAAACAAGATGGCCTTCAAAATCTAGTGAAGAGAAAATGGTTACCTTCCCAAACATGTAGTTTAAACCTTCTTATGTTATTTTCATTTCCACATTATTGATAGGCTGGGTCCTTAAAGAATGGCAAAATGGAAATGCTACTTGACTGTGGAGACATTTGGAGTGAGGGTAATTGTTCCTATAAGGTTCCATAATGTCAACAAGCAGCATGGCCCAAATCAAATCACATTGGTTGTTGGGTGATCACCCTTTACCAGATTCTTAAAATTTATTCTAGCTTTAGGCTTCTAGATTTTTGTGGTCTTAAATACATGCCTCTGAGTGTTCTTACAAATGAAAGAAAGATTAAAATTTTATATAATGGTTGTATCTTGATTATGAAGTGTTTATATATCTAAACTCTAGCTATCTTTAACAGCTACAAAATGTAGTTGAATGGGTTAACATAGAACTTGCTTATGGTAGTTGATTATATTGTTTCTCTAACCCAAAATTTCAGCATTCACGAGAAATTTCATATGAAAGGTCAGGTCACATGTCTTAAGTTCTGAGAAGGAGAAAAAGAAGCCCAATAGTTCTACCACTTTACAGTCAGATGTTTGGGAGGGCCAATGGAAGATTGGATTGGAAGAGCGGGTTGTGTTTTGTTTTTTGTTCCTTTATAAAGTCCTAAATTCAGTGAATCGTGGATTTTAAAATAATATTTTTGTTCAGTATAATTGACTAATTACTTTATTTTCCCTTTTGATATCCTTATTGCTTCTTTTAGTTTTTTACTATTCCTCGGCAAGGAAATATGTGAGGAAAAGGAGTTAAAGTGAAGACAATTGCCAGCTTATATTGATAGCCAATTAACATTTTTTTTTTTTTTTTGCTTTTTGGAGGGCATTTGCCCAAGGTCACATGGCTAGGTTTTTGTTTGTGTGTGATAAGTGTCTGAGGCCGGATCCGAACTCAGGTCCTTCTGACTCCAGGGCCAGCGCTCTATTCACTTCGACACCTAGCCGCCCCAACCAATTAGTTAATTGACATTTTGCTAGTGATATAAGATTGAAAGATTTATTCTTGTGCTTTTGCTGTGGAGTTTGAAATACACAACTGTTTTCCAGATACACCTGCATTTGAAAAGTTCCAACTGAAGAAAATATGAACACTAAGGTTTGTTTAGGAGTTTTGCCTATCCAACCAAGATGACTTGTGTTCAAATCCAACCTCTGACACATTGGCTGTGGGAAGGACACTGGGCAAATCATGTAACTTCTCAGTGCCCTCTTTAAGACTAAAAATTCAGAGAAGGTACTGACCTGCTTTGGTGGATGGACATTCCTCAATCAGCCCTATACCAAAGGAAATCACTGATCTAATTCCTAAGTTTTTGTGATTGCCCTCAAAGTCGAGACTTGGCTCTGTATCAAAGGCACTTAACTTTAAATTGAAAGGCTTGGGGGTGGTGGGGTGGTGGTCTTGATTATTTTACAGAACAAACATAATGTCTAAAAATGATGTATATTGTCTCTCCAGTTTTTATTTCAGATAAACCACAATTCATGGTCAAGATAAAGTGTGCCAATACTGGGGACAAGTATGACTTTTGGGAAGGAGGGATTTATCTCTGTAAATCCAATAGATTTTTTTTGCAATGTATAGTATTTGTGTTTGTATCTAACTGCATGATCCAGTTTGTATCAACTTGAACTTATGATTCAGTAATTAAATTTTGTGAAAATAAAATTTATTTTATGACATAAATCTCATCCACCCTAGGATGTTGTGTTGCAGTATTTTCATGCTGCTTTTGAAAGTTGGTTGTGTTTTTTTTAAAAGGTTTTTTCTTATCTAAAAAAAGCGACTATCCAGGTTGCTAGTGGGCCAATCCCCCAATGGGATCCATTGAAAATTACCAACCAAATTCCCATTTAAAAAACATGTTACTTTTAAAAAGGGATTCATAATAACTGCTATTAAACTAGGCTTATCAGAGGAATAAGTAACAGAAAGGATTTTAAAATTGGCCATGACATTCAGATATAATGTGTGCATATATGTTATATCCATATAAAATGGTATACATTATACACACATGTGTATGTCTTTTTATACACACATCAACTAAAAGAATTGCTTACATATATGATAACCCAGACTAGCCCCATATTCTTCTCTGAAGGACTGTGTTGATCTAAGTTCTTTCTGGGACCCTCTAATCTTGTGGTACAAACCTTATTAATTTTCCTCCCTGTCTAACAAGATTACCATTTACTTAATGGTAGCCTCAACTAGAGTGCAAATAGTTCAGAAATAATCTTAAGTATGTGGATGAGCTTGTACTGCCTTCGGGCACCCAAAAAGATTATCTTTGATCTTGGTTGTGAGTGGTTGCTAAACCTTTGACTTTATTAAGTCAAGCTCAGGGCACAGCTTGCTTGTTGGGCCTTAGTTAGGGAAAACAGGGTGTCTCTTAAACGTTATCTTGACTAGTCTCGGTAGCTTTTTTATTGTGTCTTTATGAATTTAGGCAAGGTAATATGCATTCTCGTTTTGCTCAGTTATGGCAAACTTCTGGAAATGTGTAGCTGGGGGATGGTCTTTTCTTATTCTAATTATGTTTGTTGGTAACTTCCTTGGTAAGTTTCTTTGACACATTTGTTCTTTTAAGGTATCTTGAAATTTTATTTGTCTGTTACAAGTTATGGAGTAACACATTCATAGTTACTGTATGCTCAGGAAGTATTCTATTTTATGTTTTGCTCTCCATACTTGAGGAAGAAAAATTTTAAAGTTTCTCCACAGAAGTTGGAGAGCTGGGAAGGTGCTTTGATGATTCTATTTTCTGGCATGGTTCTGTGCACCCAAGGTGCTTAATGAATGTGTGTCAAAGATGTGCTGATGTTGGAGAATAAATGTAGGTAGAATATCTTGAAGGGGTGTAGTTTACATGAAGTAAGGAATTTATGACATCTGTATTACTGGTTTTTCCTCACTGGGAGCTAGAATAATTAGAAATTTTATGCAGAATGACTCCCCTTTCAAAGCCCTGAAGATTTGACTAACTCTAGCCTAAAGCCACTACTTTCTTGAACACAGGCTATAGAAACAGAATAAACTGATACTGACAAGCCAAACAATCAGTGGCAATGGGATTGGAACGAGGAGAGAAATCTAGGAATAAATTCCTGAAAACGTTAGAAATGGAAACCATCTGCAACACAACAGGGGCTCAGTGCATAAAGAAACATTTTTCAAGATAATATCAGAAAATGGTGTTTTGTTGTGAATGAAAGCACTTACAGAGCATATGTCCCATGTCATTTTAGAATTTCATAGATTTGCTCTTTGATTTTTGGTCCTTGTTTGTACTAGTATGGCACAGAAATTCATTGTATTTACTGAGTTCCAGTAGTTTTAAGAATGACTTGTTCTTTAGCGAATATTGCTGCAGTTTTTTGGATAAAGTGATATTGGGGTGGAAAGGGGTAAAAGGCCTGTGATTTATGAATGTAGACATCCTATGACTGAATTCTATATTTCTAATGTCACATTTTCACCAACTTTGCAAAAGTTAGGCATATTTATTTGTTTACCCATAATAGATACCTTAACTCATTTTCCTTTTGGGTATAGGCTTACACATCTCTGTGAATGCAATCCTTGCACCTATTGGGGAATAGAAGTAGATCATTCTAAAGAGTAGTGATGTGGTCTAATTGATAGAAAACCCTTTTAAGCCCTTGTCTTGCTGTGGAGGTGACTTTGAAAAATATAGGTAGGTGATCTCTTCAGTAGTTTGTTTATCTCTAAATTAGGGGAACCTAATGTAGCTCATAGAATGGCATGTGGATTTGGGGAACAAGCTATTTGCCCAAAACTTAGAATATGTGAAGGATTGTAATGTGAAATTAGCCTGGAAAATTTTAGAGTGGAGCTAGAGGGGTGAGGGATTTAAATGCCAGGCTGAGGGTATTTCATTTTAAGGGGCCACTGGAAGTTTTTGAGGAGGGGGACAGGGTCAGATCTTTTCTTTAGAGCAGATTATTTTGTTATGAATATTGGAGTGGAGCAGGGGAAGACCAGAGGCAAGGAAATTTGTTAGGAGGCCATTAGAATTTACAACTCTTGAGATAGATCATCCTACTTATCAGTATGAAGGGAAACCCATATTACATTAATAACTGATTTGAGTATTTAATTTACTTAAGCCTCTGAAATTAATTGGTTAACTTCATTGCTAAGGGAGTCAGTGCCATCAGCATCTGTAAGAAGCACTCTAGTATTGTCGATAAGAGTTGATAAATCAATCTAGACTAAAAAATTCTACTTAAATTGACACATCATTTCTAGCTAGCCCTATACCCAACCATGAATAATTTGGGGATGATTTTTTTCTCTTGGATTTCTTCCTTGAATTTATGCTTCTACCTACCTAGTGCTTTCATTCTGTATTACTGTTTGAATTTTTATCTGTTTAGTAATGGTACAAAAATGTTATGCCTGTTGCTTCTCAGTGGTTTCTTCCTAGAGAAATAGTTTCTTTTAGTGTCCAGAGGAATCCCTTTGGGTCCAGTATAGAAAATGAACAAGACTCTTGAGTACAGTTCTTAAAATTTAGTTCCTGCTTTAATTCCTTATTCCTTTGCTTCATATTTTTTAATTTGGGCAAGGTGTTTGAAGGTGGGTGGGTTCAGCAGCAGTTAACCTGTTGCTCTAATGCCACTTTTTGGTACCTAACGCTATTGTTATTAAAATTCCACTTCTTACATAGAATGTTGGGTGCAAGGAATTTATACTTATAGACACCATGTAGCTAATCAGTTGTAGGCTCCGGACTAAAACTAGGGTGTGGTATCCTGGCTAAGTCCCTTGCTTTTCCACTCTTTCCTTTTTTTATTCTTGGTAGGTGCTTAAAAAATGATTATTGAATGATTGTCTGGATGGGAGCACTCTGGGTAAAAGAGTACTTAACTCTTTTCTTTAAACCAAAACCTAACCACTGGTGTAAAAGCACTGAGCTTTGGCTCTTCCTTGAGTAGATCTTTGTCTAAGTTGGTCTTTGTCTTACAGTTCCTTAATGACAATTATCATCTTCCTCCCAGCTTTGTGGATAAAGAGAGGAAAAGTTGAGCCAGTCTTAGGAATTTCAAATATTTTGGGTGGGTCTGTCTTTTGGAATTAGTCTTCACATTTTTGGGCAGGGGATGCTAAGTGCAGACTGACCCAATAATTACCCAGTTACTTGTTTTTCTGATGTGAAGCAAAAAGGTTTTTGTCATCGGCATGTTTTGGGAACTCCAGCAAATTATCCAGAAAGATTTAGATGGTGAAGATATACTTGTTAAATATTGCTAATTTACTTCTTTTCCATAGAGGTTCACAGCCATGTAAAATGTCTTGAGGTATATGTTGGAGGTGATTTTTCATTTCTGAAGCTCTCAGCTTTTTAAATTTCAGAGGAAAATAGAGTGTTTAGGAGTTGAACTGTTTAAAGAGGGGAAACAAATTACTTTGTCTTATTTTATGTGCACTCCAAGTGAGACTAATTTTTAGTCATGCTGACTTGTAATCTATATCCCTTTACATATATAATCTCATCTGAGTGAATATTGTTCATTATAAAATTGAAACAGTATTGTCTCCATATATAAAATCCTGTTTCAGACAATTAGTAGCTCTGTGACTCATAGCCAGTTACTTAACCTCCCAGCCTCAGTTTCCTCATCTAATAGCACCTACTTCATAGAGTTGTAAAGATCAAATGAGTTGACTTGTAAAGTGATTTGTAGATCTTAAAGCACCATAAAATGTTAGCTCTAATTATAAGAGTGTGTATAATAGTGTACATGTTGTATAAAGTGGGTTGAAAGAAGTTAAATAAATGCATTAAAATGGCAGTAGATGATTATGAAACCAGGCACTCTGTTTGCCATAAAAAAATACCAAATACTAGTTTTGACCCAATGTCCTCTTCCATTTTTCCCTTAGAACAGGAGGAAATGAATCTGTTTTAGATGCTTGCATTCCTTTCTCTTAAACTCCCAGTTGCTCTTAAGTGGTGTGATGTGCTGGGAATTCTCCAAATAGGCACATGGTAGTAACCCTAAAAAGAATGTCCTCTATGTAATGCTGACTGCTTTTGAAGAAGGTCATAAAGACCAGCAGGGGCACTTCTTGCTGTTGAGTCAGATTAGAAAAGATCCAGATATTGAATTCCTGAGAAAATGTTTACTTTTTTTTTCTTTTTTTGGAGGGGGGAAGGTCACATGGCTAGTAAGTGTGTCAAATGCCTGAGGCTGTATTTGAACTCAGGTCCTCCTGACTCCAGGGCCAGTGCTCTTTTCACTTGACACCTAGCTGCCCCAAAAATGTTTACTTTTGACTCATTAGCAGATACATTTACAGAAAAGTTATAAATATAGCTTAATTGGTTTACAAGTGAAATCAGTGCTATAGTGATAGAGTACTGGGATCATCTTGGCTAAAAATAATTATCATCCATTATAGAGCTAGAATGAATTGAGAAAATTTAACCCAAGTCTAAATAAGTTAGGTGAACCACAGCTAGGTATTGGTGGAGACCCTAGACTCCATTGAATTCCACCTTTTTTTTTTAAACAAATGCTTTATTAACTTCTGTTTTACATCATTCATTTCCGCCAGATTTTGAGTTACAATCATTTCCCCCCCATTATTCCCCT